>JAPYXV010005801.1:0-10264 GCA_028533065.1 Trachops cirrhosus | reverse complement strand
TTCTTAGGATATAGTCCCAGCAGTGGAATTGCTGGATCAAAGGGCAAGTCCATTTTTAGTTTTCTGAGGAAGTTCCATAGTGTTTTCCACAGTGGTCGTACCAGTCTGCAATCCCACCAACAGTTCACTAGTGTCCCTTTTTCTCCATAACCTCTCCAACACTTGTTGTCAGATCATGTGCACTTCTTTTAGGAAGAACAAAAACATAAACCTTTAAAAGGTAAATGTGGTGACAATTTAATAAAGCTTCAATCCAACTGCATTTATTCGTTTAGTGTAGTCTCAGAAAATCAAGAGTTTTGCAACTTGGATCCTTTCATCCCCCTTAAAATTATAGGCTAAACAAGTCTGTTAATAAGCCTTGTTATTCCTTTCATACTTCATAGATGTTTCTTGTTTTCCTTATTTTAGGTAAATACATTTACACATTTATTTTTAAATTAAAAAGCATGCTTAATTGATCAAAATACTTAAATGTGCAATCAGATAATGGAAGTTTCCTCCCACTCTCCATCTTTCTTTCCAAATGTAACCAATGTTAACTAAACTTTACTCAGTGCGGACACAAATAAACACACAGTTTTCAAAAACAGTGTCTATTTATTCACTTATTTTTGCACTTAATGTTGTTTTGTGGTCCAGTTGTCTGGTCATGCTTTGTGGAACAATTTTTTCCTGGCTGCATATTATTCCATGTAGGGTTGTGTCAGATTTTTTTACTTAATTCCTTTTTGATGGACATAATTCCTATATAATTATCATCATAAATAATGTGTAGTGAATATCTTTGTCCATACATCTTTGCAAACTTTAGTTAATTGAAATGGAAGTATTTTACACATTTCTTATTTTTTTTTATTGTTGGTGAGTTTAGAAGTTTTCTGCACATTTTGGATATTAATCCCCTTTATTAATATGTGGTTTGCAAATATTTTTCCCATTTTGTGGGTTGTTTTATTTTGTTAATAGTGACTTTGTGATGCAAAGAAGTTTTTAATTTTGATGGTTATTTTTGTCTACTTTTTCTTGCCTGTGCCAAACCCAATGTCATGAAATTTTGCCCAATTTTTCATCTCAGTTTTATTTTTATACATTTTACAGTTAGATCTTTATGGTTAGTTGAATTAATTTTTGTATATGCTATTATTTAAGGGTCCAAATTCATTCTTTTGCATATGAATATCTAGACTGCCTAGACCATTTGTCCAAAACACTGTTTTTCATTAAATGGTCATGGTGCCCTTGTGAAAAATCATTTAAACATGTATGTGAGGGTTTATTTCTAATCTATTTTTATATGGCTGACTTTATGATAATCTCACATTGTTTTGATTATTATAGATTTGTAGTAAGTTTAAAATCAGGTAGTATAAGACCTCCAACTTTTTCAAGATGGTTTTAAATATTTGGGGTTCCTTGATATTCCATATAAATTCTAAGATTATTTTTTTTAATTTCTGAAAAAAAGTGCTGCTGAGAATTTGAGGCATTATGTTGAATCTATAGATCTCTTTGAGTTGTATTGACATCTTAACAATATTAAGTCTTCCATCCATGAACATGAGATGTCTTTTCACTTATTTATATCTTCTTTAATTTCTTTTAGCAATCTTTTGTAGTTTTCACTGTACAAGTCTTTCACCTCCTTGAGCATCCAAAGTACTATATCTTTTTGATGCTATAATAAATTAAATTGTTTTCTTAAATTACTTTTAGTATCTTCCATTTTAGTGTACAGAAAATAGAACTGATTTTATTTTTAAGTATGTTTTATTGATTATGCTATTACAATTGTCCCAATGTTTTTCTCCCCTTTATCCTCCTCTGTCCTGCACCCCTACTCCCTCCAGCATCACCTCCTCCTTTGTTCATGTCCATGGGTCCTACATGTAACTTCTTTGGCTTCTCCATCTCCTATACTATTCTTAACCTCCCCCTGTTTATTTTGTGTCTACTTATTATGTTTCTTATTCCCTGTACCTTCCCCCCATTCTTCCCCTCCCCCTGCCCACTGATAACCCTCCATGTGATCTCCATTTCTGTGATTCTGATCCTCTTCTTGTTGTTTGCTTAGTTTTTATTTTTTTTTAAGGTTCAGTTGTTGATAGTTGTGAGTTTGTTGTTATTTTATTGGTCATCATTTTTGATCATCTTCTATTTCTTTAAGTCCTTTTAACATTTCATATAACAAGGGCTTGGTGATGATGAACTCCCTTGACCTTCTCTGGGAAGCACTTTATCTGACCTTCCATCTAATGATAATTTTGCTGGATAGAGTAATCTTGGATGAAGGTTCTTGCTTTTCATGACTTAGAATACATCTTTTCATCCCCTTCATGCTGTTACAGAACAGAGCGGGGGGGGGAGGGGCTGAATGATATAATAGACCCCCCCTTTTTCTCCAGGGGTTCCTCCCCACCTGCTGGGTTTGTATTACCCACCACCTGAGGAAAGATGTCTCTTAATACCAGAGATCAGTGAAAAGGAAAGGAATTTATTATTTATTTGAAATAACACAAACTAAAGTTCCCCACAAATACACACAGTCCTCCTAGCACCCTCCACACAGCAAAAGGGAGCACTTCCAAAGCCTCATGGTCCTGACTCTCACCCAAGCTGCAGCAGGGTCCCAACCAAGACACCAAAGCTGAATGGTCCTAGACAGACGCGTGGTCCCAAAAAGAGAGATGCCCAATGGCTGCCGTGCCTCCATTTAAATCCCAGTGCCAATCTTCCTCTGCAGGACCATTTCTGGCTCCTCTCACAATTGGCCACAGCTGCCAGCATTCTGGACAGGTGTGGGGCTGTGGTGTGGAGCCAATTATCTCCAAGCTCTTCTGGACCCTATTACAAATCCCTATTTGGGGCTCCCCTCTTTGCTACACCCTGTTACAAATCCCTCCTTTCACATATACAACCCCTTTATAATCATATAAAGGACAATGGACAAAGGTCTCATCTTCTTGTAACTACTTCCGGCTGGACATGGATGTTGTCCTACCTATGCTTGGGTCAGGGGTACCCTGAAAGGGGATGGGTAGGGTACAGCATGGAGGGAGTCCTTTCTGTAAGGGGAAGGACCTTACAGAATCCTGGTCAGTTGGCTGTCACCAAGAAGTCGCAGGCTTGGTGTCCAAAGGCTGGCATTAATGGACCGTTGGCATCCTAGTCATATTCTGTGGTGACAGATTTGGAAAGTAGAGTTGGAAGCACAATTAAATCATAACCACTAAATGACAAAGGCAGGGACTTAGGTAAAGAATGGCTTTTCTGGAGGAAGGTGTGCAAGGCATGCTACACCTATCCAAAACCCTTATGGCCCACTATACCTCACTCAGGCTGAGGGGAATACATTAGGGTTTCCCTCCTTTCAGATTTCTGGGCCCTTTCTCTCCAAGCCTTTAGGACAGAAAAGGGAAAATCAGTTCTAAAATGAAGCCCACAGACCACCCCAACCCAACCACTTAATTCAGTCAAACCATTGAGTCTCAGGGTGTGATGATGAGGATGGGCTCCTTAAGTGAGGTCTATATTGCAACCAATCACTCAGGTAATGAGGTCCTAGGCATATGCCCTACAAAAACAGGAGGAAAAACACATGTTAATTCACACAAAAATTCCCAAGCCAGTCTCTGTGCCTGTGAGACTGTCTTTTGGGAAGACATCCTGTTACCAGGCCCTTGCTGCAATGATATCTAACAGTGGCAATCTGACAGGTCCTTTGTGCCTGTAAACTGAAAAGCAAACTTTCAAGACAGTTATTTGTACCATTTCTGATGTCCAAGACTGAGTATTGTGATTTTCTTTGAATCATAACTTTTCTTCCTAAGATCACCCTCATTGTTATTAAAGGGACTACTTTTAGTCCAGCTTTTAATTTTTTCTGTTTGTTTGCATAAACACACTAAGAGCAGCCTGGATCACCTATGATATTTAAGTCCGCTTTGCTGGAATTCACACAGGGAACTTTCAGATTGACTTCTCAGTCCACCCCTCGGGGCACAGAAACAGAGCCACATATATCCGCCATAGGCTACACCTGTACTGGTTGTTTCACTCAAATCGTTGAGGCTTCCATTGTGCCTACAGGTTCCTTCTTGGCCATCTTTCAGGAAAGCAACCTTCATTCCTTCCCTGGAAAGACTGCCATGAATCACACAACCAACCAAAGTACCAGGCTTTTCTCGTGGACTTTCGCTAGCTTCGCAAGTCAATCCCAGTTCCTCAGGGCTTTCTGGTGACAACCAGAACCTTTACATGCCTCCTTCAGGTGTAGCATTCCAGTCAAAGTCTTGGTTAACAAAACCACTACCAACGACTGGTCTTATTGGATTTAGGCAAAGAAACCTTTTGTCATCATTCACTCCTTCAGAATGCCAAATTCTGGTAGGGAGAAAAATACAAGCGTGAAGGAAAATCCTTTTCCTTCTGATATCCACCAGGTTTCCCAAAACTTTCACTTCCACAGACCTTCTGCAACATTCACAAACCCTCTAATCTTTCTTTCATATACTTCATTTACATATCTTATACTTTCCCATTTACTTTCCTAC
Source organism: Trachops cirrhosus (assembly GCA_028533065.1). NCBI lineage: Eukaryota > Metazoa > Chordata > Mammalia > Chiroptera > Phyllostomidae > Trachops > Trachops cirrhosus. The sequence continues at coordinate 5,711 of JAPYXV010005801.1, read as the reverse complement.
AGAGTGTGAAGTTTCAACCTTCCCTGGAATCCTCAATTTCCTTTTCAGAGCAGATACAGAGCAAAATCCAAAATACAGAGTTCCAGAACAATACACAGGTAGAGGCATTCTCTTGCCCCAATGCATCCATTAGTGCCCTGCAGAGACATGCTCCTTCAGGCCCAGTCTCTTGGCAGAGACATGCCCCCTTCACCGCTGGCTGAAGCACTCATCAGCCCCAAATAACCCTTCCTGTGTCCCAACTGGCAAAGGCATCCTCCCCAACTGGTTACTGCAACATTTCCTAGGTCTTACAGCAACCTTTTTTAGGTCTTCAAATACAGGTTTCTGATCAGAAACAAAACCAATGTGAGAAAATTTGCTCTTTTCCCACAAAACCAGAAAACAAGTAGTTGAGGTTTCCTTTACTCCAGGCTTAAAACTTTCACATTGTTTATACATATTTCTACTCATCCAGGTTTAACCATCATTCTCTTTTAATCCTGGTTCCTTTCCCACACTGGGAAGGATTATACTTAAACTTGGTACTTAAACTTAGTATGTGGCAGCTGAAGGTCCCTAGCTTTACAAATGCTTGCATGACAAACACTGTCACCCTGTACCGGGATTCGTTGTCTCTTTCCAGAAGAGGAATTTCAAACCTTCCTCTGGAGTGCAGGTCCAACTTTCCCTTTCTGCCTCAGCTACAGCAGTAGGGGCTTCGTCTCCCTTAGGCAGTGCCCGTTTTACCTGTGTGTGGTGAATCCAGAGCTTGTGTTCAACACTGAGTATGTGGCTCCCGTGTCTATAAGGAAGTCAATTGGCTCATCCCCCACAGTCACTTGTACCGGGTGCTCCCGTGGGGAAATAGTAATGGGTCGGGAGATATCCAATGGAGCCCCTGGGCCTCCTCATTCATTGTCACCTTCCATTTCTTGCTTTACCATCATTCCACCTGGATTTCTACTCTTACTTTCCCTTTTGTGATGTGGGCACTCATTCCTTCAGTGCCCCTCCTCCCTGCAATGGGCACATTGGTTAATGCCTAGTGTGCCTTTCTTCTCCATAGGGCCCCTTTTGCCTCTGACACGGTGGCGGGCACCTGATGAGTTTCCTTTTCCTGCCCTAGGGCCCCACTTCTTTTGGTTTCCCTGGCCTAACTCCCAAAACACTGTGGCCTGGTTTGCCTTCCCTGTTTCCCGGGCATTGTAGACTTTAAATGCTATGTCTACTAACTGGGAGGAGCTCATTCCAGTACTCTGTCTACATGCTGAAGTTTGTTCCTGATATCCGGAGCACTCTGTCCAATAAAAGTCATGTTTACCATTCTCACATTCTCTGGTGCCTCTGGATCAACATCAGTGTATTTCCTATATGCCTGATAGATCCTTTCTAAAAATTCAGAAGGACCCTCTTCTGGCTTCTGCTGGAGAGTCTGTATCAAGTTCAGACTCCTCTGCTTGGGCACTCCTCTCCTAAGTCCTTCCAATATGCACCTTCTATAGTGTCTCAAAGAGGTTAAGCCATCTCTGCTATTCGGGTCCCACTTAGGGTCTACCCGAGGAATTACCTTGACTGGGTTAAGAAACCCCTTGGTGTCCTCATCACGGAGATGCTGGGCCTCCTGATCAGCCCTGTTTAGAACCAACCGTCTTTCGTCTGCTGTTAGCAAAATGTTCAAGAGGGCCTGTACTGGGCCTGCTCAGTTTGGGTGATGAGTGGCAAAAATAGAGGCAATACAATCTGCCATCTTCTGAGGATCATTCCTATATGAGGGATTGGCATTCCTCCAGTTCAGTAAGTCCGAAGTGGAGAACGGAGTATGGGCCCAATAGTAACCAGCGGGCTGGCCTTCTTCATTTATTCCGCCTATCGGGTATTGCCTCAAACGGTATGGGCTGGCTACACCTTTGAAGGCTCCCACGTTATAGGAGGTGCCCTGGCGAGTTCTGGAGGGTGAGATACATTCCTCAGCAGGTGGAGCAGATGGCTTTGCAATCTCCGCTTCAGGCTCAGTTACAGGAGGAGACATTACTGAGGTGGCTCCCACCACCTGTGGAGGGGGAGGTATCACAGCAGTGCCGGTTCTCATCGCCTGTGAGGCTGGAGGTGTAGAAACCTCCACCAGCTGTGAAGGTGGCAGCCTCATGGAGGCCCCTCCCACCTGCGGAGGGTGGTGACTGAAGGCTTCACCCCGCAGAGGGGCCAGGCCCCTCCCACCTGCTGGTGGGGCTGCAGAACAAAGCTGCCACCCACCCTCTGGGGATGGGGTGCTGCTGGCAGAGGCAATGCGCAGGCCCCGCCCACCCATGCAGGTGGTGGGGTGATTCCTGCCTGGGGAGTCAGAAAGACCTCAAAGGCATCTCCCACCTGCTGGTGCGGCTGGTGAGCAGAGCCAACTCGCAGAGGGTGTGAATCCATGGTGGAGACTTCTCCCACCTGCAAGGGGGTGGGAGTCGTGTCGGCCCCATCCCTTGGGAAGGCAGCTGTACCACTGGAGTTCCCCCTGCTTGTGAGGCCCCATTCATTGGGTTCAGAGCATTAATGAGGTTTATTTCCTCATTCTCTCTTCCTGTGTTCTACTATCAGGGAGGGGTTCTGAGACCACTTTTCCCTTCTGGACCATTACACACTTCTCCGTCTCTGGCACAAGGCTGTTGTGCAATATTATAAACGCATTAAGATAGTATAACTCTTCCAATAGTTCACACAGACAGCAATACTGTTTCAATCTAGCAATGATGCAGTAACTCAAAGAACCATTCACCGGCCATCTCAGTTTATCACCCAAACCATAAGTAGGCCACACCGTATTACAATAATAAATCATTAACTGCTCGATCAAAGGATTTTTGTATGTCCACTTAGCACGGTAGCTCTCCCAATCCCTTAGGATCCTGCCCAATGGGCTCCACTTAGGGACTGGCTCAGAACTATTCACACAGCTCCAACAAAGTAAGCAAAAGTTCAGAGCAAGAAAAATACAGATGGTGTAAAGACCGGGTATTTCCCCAGCTATTGCCCATGATTCTGGCTCCATTGTTAAAAAAAAAAAAAAAAAAAGCACTCAGAAACCAAATTTTCAACCAAAACACTTTCACGTCTCTGCTCCCTCCCCGCTTTATTTCCCATTTCGTTTCCTTTTCACCTTTCCAGGCGTGATAGGCGGCCGATGCCCTCAGGAGGGGTACAGAGAAATTCTCAGAGACTGGGAAAACTCCAAAGTCTCACTCTCTAGCACCTGAGGGGGTCGGTCTGCCACGGACAATTATGGTCCCTTCATGGTTGCCAAAAACTGTTACAGAACAGAGCTGGGGGGGAGGGGCTGAGCGATATAAAAGACCCCCCCTTTCTCTCCAGGGGTTCCTCCCCACCTGCTAGGTTTGTATTACCCACCACCTGAGGAAAGATGTCTCTTAATACCAGAGATCAGTGAAAAGGAAAGGAATTTATTATTTATTTGAAATAACACAAACTAAAATTCCCCACAAATACACACAGTCCACCCAGCACCCTCCACAGAGCAAAAGGGAGCACTTCCAAAGCCTCATGGTCCTGACTCTCACCCAAGCTGCAGCAGGGTCCCATCCAAGACACCAAAGCTGAATGGTCCTAGACAGACGCGTGGTCCCAAAAAGAGAGATGCCCAATGGCTGCCGTGCCTCCATTTAAATCCCAGTGCCAATCTTTCTCTGCAGGACCATTTCTGGCTCCTCTCACAATTGGCCACAGCTGCCAGCATTCTGGACAGGTGTGGGGCTGTGGTGTGGAGCCAATTATCTCCAAGCTCTTCTGGACCCTATTACAAATCCCTATTTGGGGCTCCCCTCTTTGCTATACCCTGTTACAATGCCTGCAAGGTTTCTTTAGAGAAATTAGCCGAGAGACTAATGGAAACTCCTTTGTAGGTAACTGTCTCCTTTTCTCTTGCTGCTTTTAAGATTCTCTCCTTATCTTTAATCTTGGGTAATGTAATTATGATGTGTCTTGGTGTGTGCTTCCTTGGGTCCAACTTCTTTGGGTCTTTGAGCTTCCTGGACTTGAATGTCTATTTCCTTTGCCAGATTAGGGAAATTATCCTTCATTACTTTTTCAAGTAAGATTTCAATTTCTTGCTCTTCCTCTTCTCCTTCTGACACTCCTTCTGACACTTCTGATTTCGATGTTGGAATGTTTAAAGTTGCCCCAGAGGTTCCTAAGCCTCTCCTCAATTTTTGGAATTTTTGTTTCTGCATTCCATTCCTGCTGAATACTTATCTCTTCCTTCTCCTCCAAATCATTGATTTTAGTCCCGGTTTCCTTCCCTTCACCATTGTTTCCTTGTCTGTTTTTCTTCATTTCAGTTTGTATGGCTTTCATTTCTTTATTTTATGTTCATACTTAACCATTTCTCTGAGCACCCTGATGCTCATCTGTGCATCAGATGAACTCTGCATCTGATAGGTTGGCCATCTCCTCATTGCTTAGTTCTTTTTCTGGAGTTTTGATGTGTTCTTTCATTTGAGCCATATTTTTTTGTCTTGGTGCACCTGTTATGTTGTAAGGAACAGAGCCTTAGGTATTCACCAGAGTGGGGCAACCCACTTCTCTGCATTATGGTGCTGTGTCTAGGGGAAGGGTCAGAGAAGGTACAATGCTGCTTGTTCAGCACTCGCTCTGCTTTCAGTCACTTCCCCCAGTACCCAGAAGCAAATTGGGCCCTTCTGGTGCTAATTCCATGGTGGGTGGGTTTGTGTATGCTCTAGGATCCTGTGGGTCTCTCCAACGGACTCTCCTGTGAGACTGGAAGTTTCTCCTATGGCTGCAACCCCCACAGGTTTTTACAGCTAGAGGTTTTGAGACATCATTATTTCCTGCACTGGAGCTCTGGGTTGCATGGTCTGTCTCACTCTCCAGTTATTCCTCCTGGTTTATCCACATGTGAATATGGGACTACCCAGTCTACCAGCCACTACCTTGCCTCACATCCTCTCCACCTCGGCTGCCTATCTCCTCCCCTCCTACCAGTCTTGAAGTTTCTTCTTTAACTCCTTGATTGTTGGACTTCCATACAGTTCTATTTTCTGGCAGTTCTGGTTGTTTTTTATTTTTAATTTGGCTGTTGTCCTTCTTTTGGTTGTGCAAGGAAGTAAAGTGTATCTACAAAGGTATACTCCATGGTGGCCAGAAGTCCAGAAATACAACTAATTTTGTATGTTAGTTTTGTGTCCTGCTACTTTGCTGTATTCATTTATTAGCTCTAGCTGTTTTTTTTTTTTTTTTTGATTCTGGATATTCCACATATAAGAGCATATCATTTGCAAACAGATAGTTTCTTTCTTTGCAATTTGTATGTTTTGTAGTTCTTTTCCTTGCCAAATTCTTTTGATATTGACTAAGTGCTCTGGCTAAAATTTTCAGTACTATGTTGAGTAGAAGCAGTAAAAATGATGATTCTTGCTTTGTTCCTGACCTTAGAGGAAGACTTTCATTTTCCACCATTGGGCATTATGTGTGCTGTGGTTTTTTCACATATGGCTTTTATTATGCTGAGATAGTTTGAAACCGAGATTTTTTTAACTATATTTTATTGATTATGCTATTACAGTTGCCCTATTATCCCCCCTTCATTCCCCTCCAGCCTGAACACCCTCTCCCACCCACATTCCCCCCCTTTACTTCAGTCCATGTGTCATAAGTTCTTTGCTTCTACATTTCCCATACTATTCTTGCCCTCCCCCTGTCTATTTTCT
>JAPYXV010005800.1:0-10265 GCA_028533065.1 Trachops cirrhosus | reverse complement strand
TTCAGGGTGGAGGGGAATGAAGGGGGGATAATAGGACAACTATAATAGCATAATCAATAAAATATATTAAAAAAAAAAACAACAGGATTAGATGCTCCAGTGGTCTGGTAAGCAAGATTAAGTATTAGCGAAAGGTGGGAAAATGGGGATTCACATGCTCATGAAATAAGTGAAAATTCGGAGAACAATTGGCAATACCTAGTAAAGCTGATGACCCAGATAGAAAATTGCAGAATGAAATGTCCAAGATACCACTTATGTAAATCTGAAATCACAAAATATGTTCTCAGATATAGGAATATGATTTTAACATCACATTTATGTGAAAGTATAAAAACTTAAAAAGAACACACTGCTGAGGACATTCTATTCCTTCTAATTAAAATGAAAAGACCCTGCCAAACTGACTTACAACCTTGACAGTGGGAAGATAGTAATGAAAAATAAAGGGAATCTCATTTCTGTTGTTTATTAAATCTGAAGCAAATATGACAAAAGTCTGAACAGTCAACCTTCTGGCAAGTTATATGTATCTTCAAAGTCTCTCAGTAAAACCACCAAATCAGCAAATCAGCTCAAACAAAACTGGAGGCCACAAAGCAAAGCACCCCTGACCTTCAGTGAAAGGTTCTTGAGTACAAACCACCACCAGGGTGATCTTGCCTCCTCACCTGGAATGGTGATCTAAAGATAAATTTAGAGACAAGGCACAGTAGGTGGAAGTCACTACAAGTGTTGGAGCCAGAGACCTCCCTCCCCTCACCCCTGCCAAGAGGTGCTGGAACTGCCCTATGATTGGTGAAGATATTGACCCCTGATTTGCATAGGGCTTCAGCCTGAGCCCCTCCAGAGGTCTGGTGATGGTGGTGCAGCCTGCCCTCCACTTGGCTCAGAGCCTGCTTCCACACAGTGGCACAGGACAGCATTCTGCAGAGCCTGAATGTTCCAAACAGTTAAAAGTGAATCACCCAGGAAGGCTCTCTCCTGGCAAAACACAGCCCGATTGGGGGGCACACACACGTGCACTCACATATGTGCTTAATTGCCAGGTGTGGCATCTAGTTAATGCCTGTGGCTCCATGCCTAGCACAGGGCAGGACATGTAGTAACCGCTCACATTCATTTAACAAATATTTGCACACCTACAGTTAACATTAGGAAAACAAAACAGTGAAAAAGTGGTCTCTGCTTTCATGGAATTAATGATCTGGGTGACAGAGGGACAACAGATAACTACCCCAACTAACTAACTAACTAACTAACTCACTCACTCACTAACTAACTAATAAAGTGATTCAGTGCCAAGGAGTAGCTTACAGAACAAATCATAGGGTCTCTGACCAGGCTGGGACAGACAAATGGCCAGCTCCCACCTGCGCCGCAAGACCAAGTCATCCTCTGTGCCCTGCTCTACTCAGAGGCTGGGGATCTGCATAGGGCTTGGAGGGCTGGGACACTGGGATTTCTCCTCACCCAGACTCTAGTTCCCTGTGTAAGGACAGGGTCTTGGCCTCTGTACCCCGTTCTACCTCCAGCCCCCTGTGTTTGGCAGGCATGCATTCAGGTAGGTTTTAAGCTACAGGATTCAGACAACTTCCATGACTGAGAGAAAAGAGACTCAACAAAGAACCCTCCACCTAGTCTTTTTTATTGTTTCCAAAAAAGAAGTTTTGTCCACAGAAAGCCCAAAATAGTAAGATCCAAAACTACCCACACCAATAGCATTTTCTGAAATATAGACAGTTTATCAAATATAATTTAATCAGAAAAAAATACATATTAAGAACTTAATTCCAAAAGACAGAAAGAGTTCAAAGGATGAGTAGAAAATGGCCTTTTACTAGAAGCACCAGGTAAAGTTGGTGCTAAGAACTGCCAGCAGGGTCAGGCTTTGAGGGAAGGCTCCAACCAGTCCTACCAAGAGGAGACTGCAGGCATAATGAACCCCTATGAGTTGATGGAGGTGGACCCTCCCATTCACAGGCTACCCCATTGTGGGTTTCTGGTCACAGTCAGGATAGCCACTCCCCCATAAACCCACAGCTGTTAACTAACACCATGCTATCTCCTCCCAAAGCAAATTCATACATACAATGCAAGAATCTGTCATCAGCAATAGTATTCAGTGCAGGAAACCATGACCTTGGTCTCTCAAAGCCCTGCATTATTGGCTGTGAGGCCTCTTGGCCATGGGCTCCTCCTCTTTCTCCTTCTTCAGCCATTGCTCCAGGAGCCTAGCACTGCCTCTCTTGGAGGGGAATGGGCTCTTCTGCAGGAACTGGCTGGACCACTGGGGGACATCTGACTCTGCCTTTTGGGATGTTTTGGGGTTTTCCTTTTTGGGTGATTTTGTGGCCAGCCACTGCAACATCTTCTTGCTGCTGCCACTTGCCTTCAGCTCCTAGGAAAAAAGACAAAAAAGCTCAACCCATTCAGCTTAAGCTTTTGGGAAAAGGACAACTCCAAGGGGCATGAGGTACTGATGCCTCTTTCCCTACTAGAAAATGTTACTGAGGGCCAGATAGGGCTCACAAGTCAGGAGAGGTAAGAAATGAGCAACTGAGTGTGCTCCAAGGGGTATAAAGGGTAGGGAGTAGCTCTTAGAGAAAGCTTCACAGAGGTATATGGGGCCATTCGGAGAAGAGCAGTGACAGGCATTCAAACATGCAGAGAATGAAGCATTCTCAGGGAAAAGAATATAATTTAGTGACCAGGCAGAGAGTTAGGAAGTGAAGCTGGGGAGATAGGCTTCAAACAGCCTCCATAATTAGGGATTCAGCCTAAGGTTGAATAGGCTGTTTCCCTACCATGCAGCCAGCCCCTATGTACAGCCTCTTCTTGCCTGGCACTTCTCTTCTACTTCTCTTACCTGCAACCTCACCCTAAACTGAGGGTTCTGAATCCACATAATGCCACCTCTCCAGAATGTAAATTCTGTTGAGGTAAAGACCATGCCTGCAATGGGGCAGTGTCTAGTGTACAATGAATGATTTTTAGAGACATCTAATAAAAAAAAGTATCAGGGTTGCAGGAGTTTGCAGAGAAATGAGAGCAAAAAAAAAAAAAAAAAAAAAAAAAGATGACACTGACTGTGGGTATGAAAACTTTAAAAACTTAAAGAAAAATAGAGGTGTTGGGGATAGCTGTTCTTGTAATCATTGTCCTTAACACTGCTCAGGCATTCTAAGATATCTGTTCTTGGCATACTCAGAGCTACGTCCTACTTCAGATCCCTCTATGCCACCTAAAAACAGTGTGACTCCTAAACGTTTATTCCTGAATGTCAGTAGGGGCCAGTGTTTTGCTCTGGAGCTCCCCTCCCCAGTGAAGATGCAAATGCTTATTTAACTTCCCTTCAAAATACATCTTCAGGATCCTTACCAATTCTAACAAGTTAAAGTTTTTGGCAGAAATGTTCTCAAATTGTCCTGAAGCAGAACAAGGATCAGAACTTCTCCATCTTGTGGTTGGGAAAGCAGAGGTACAGAGAAGAGACATAAAAAATAACACAGTTGGCCCTGGCTGGTGTGGTTCAGTGGATTGTGCCAGCTTGCAAACCAAAGGATTGCTGGTTCAATTCCCAGTCAGGGCACATGCCTGGGTTGTAGGCCAGGTCCCCAGTAGGGGGCGCGCAAGAGGCAACCATACACTGATGTTTCTTTCCCTCTCTTCCTCCCTTCTCCTCTCTAAAAATAAATAAATAAATCTTAAAAAAATAACACAGTTGGTTATAGACAGAGATGCAATTATGGTTAAGGGCCCCTTTGGTTTTTCTCATAGTCACCCTCTATATTAGGAGGTCCCAAACTTGATTTATGACCAGACTCGCCAAGAGCTTCTCAATGATAGAAAAGTCCAGGCTCACTCCTGAATACTGATTGACTCAGTATGTCTAGATAGAACCTGGCATTTGTGTTTCAAAAGTGGTCTCCTGAGGACTCTGAGTTACAGCCAGCTTTTTTTTTTTAAGTCCTCATCCAACGATATTTTTTATTGATTTTAGAGAGAGAGGAAGGGGGAGAGAGAGAGAAACATCGATTGGCTGTCTCCCATGAGAACCCGCAACCTAGGTATGTGCCCAGACTGGGAATTGAACCCACGACCTTTTGGTGCACTGGACAATGCTCCAACCAACTGAATCACAATGGCCAGGGCACAGCAGCCAGCTTTGAATCACTGCTTTGCTCACCCTTGCCATAACAAAGGAATATGAGTTTTGAGTAGTTTAAATGAAAGCTATGATTGTAAAAGGCCATCTCCTAAAAGAAAATGCTAAACTGACAGAAGAAAACTCAAAAAGGACTGTCAGAGTTACAGGCCCCTACCTTTTTGACCAGTAAGTCCACAGGAATCAGACACTCAGGAGTGTTGTTTCGGGAGTTGTTCACCACATGAGAGACAGGATGGAAGATGACGTTCTCTGTGGGGTGGATTAACTTCAGAGCTTCTTGAGTTGAGATTTTACCAAAGTCAAGCCATTTAGAGACTGCTTCCTCTCCATCTAATATGGCAGGCATCCTAGCCAGTGAGGTCAAGACATTGGTAGAAAAGGCAGCGTGAGGGTAGGGAGAGAAAGGAGAGAGACTTGAATCAGTTGACAGCACAAATCACAAGGAGAAGCTTGCCCTCTCTCTGTGCCTCACATACTGATTGCTGCCATATGCTCCCTGACTTAACAGGGCACAAAATTCAGCACTAGGAGAGCCAATTTATAAAATTTCATGGCAAAGACAGTGAATAGTAATTATGAGTGGATCCAGTACACTCCAGTGCACACATTAGCAAACTGGTGACTTTTCTATGATGCACCAACCTAGAATTAAAGGAGAAATAGATCCTGGAAAATGTGTCTATCAACAATAATCTCTAGCCTTATATCCTATGACATATTTACAGTAAGCAAGACTTATTCACACAATTCTGAACAAAAGGGACCTATGCCTCTGAAAGCAAAGAGGCTGTAAGATGACTCCTGGAACCCAGGAAAATGTTAAAAAAAGATGCTTCGTTTGGTTTCCAGTTTTATGTCCTAGATCACAGGTGGCAAACACAAGGCCTGTGGCCCAAATCCGGCCCTCCACCTTGTTTTATATGACCCAGCACCTTGTTTCTACCTGGCGGCAGCGCTTAACTGTTAAGGAGTAGTTACATTTACACAGTCCTAAAATTACATTCGGCCCTTTGAAGGCAACCGCAAGGCTGATGTGGCCCCCAGTGAAAATGAGTTTGACATCCTGTCCTAGGCCAATGCAGAGCATTGTACACAGTTCACTGGTGAGTGGTTGATTTTAGGAAACAAATGCATAAACATCTATTTTAATCATTATTCTCATTTCAAAAAAATTGAACATACTTAAAAAATATTTTACAGGAAGTAGGTAAACATTATGCTCACCTCCTTTCACAACACAACAAAATTAGAACTAAATTTAGAACAACCACCCTTGAGAACCACCTGAACACTATAACTCCCATAACTAAGTATATAAAGAACTCCCATAACTAAGGATATAAAGTAGCCACCTTGAGAATATCAACAGGGGTAGAAATGAGCAGGCCACACACTCATGTGTAGTGGTTAAGAATAGGGAGGGATATCTCGACTATGGAGGTTCCCACTGAGGGGCAAAGGGTCCCAGGCTCACACATGGCTTACCAGTCTTTGAGAAGCAGTGCTGGGAAAAGGAGTCACCACAACAGCTGGCTATGGGAATCAGCAGGAACTCAGTGCAGGTGAGATGAGGGGTTGCCTGCTGTAGACCTAGGTATCCTTTTTAAAGTGCCTGCACATAGAGTCACTTGTTCATAAATACTCGCCCTAAGCTCAAGGGAAGAGACAGCAGTTCAAAAGCACCAGGGACATACAGAGAGGAACTGAACTGTCTGACTTCAAGGAGAGGGCTGGAGGGGCAGCTATGTCTGGGACTAAATTGCCAGCAGGTGACATTTTTCCTTTGTTGGGCCCTCATCTCAAATAGCTGGACAGGTGCCAAATCCAAGATTCTATTAACTTGGATAGCACTGCTGTTGCCCCATGCTGGTTATTCTCTGAGACACTGTCTCAATGCACAGGCCTGGCCTGTGCCGTAGACTTCCTTATAATCTCTCATAAGTCTATAAACCCCTGCCCTGGCTGGTGTGGCTCAGTGGATTCAGTGCCAGCCTTCAAACCAAAGGGTCACCAGTTCAATTCCCAGTCAGGGCACATGCCTGGGTTGCAGGCCGGATCTCCAGTGGGGGGCAGGGGTGACAGGCAACCACACATTGATCTTTCTCTTCCTCTTCTCCCCTCTCTCTAAAAATAAATAAATAAAATCTTAAAAACAAAGTCTACAAGCAGCAGCTGGTCTTGGCGTGCCCTGTACCTCTTGCAAAGCGACCCCAACAGTGGCACTAGTGGCCACTAGCCTGGGTTCACAGCATAACTACTCTAGGATCCTTCAAGCCAAGTACGGGCAGCTACTGAATGCAAATCACTCTGTAACTCCTACCAGGCTGGACACAGGCAGTGACTAATGTTGGCTTGCATCAGAGTCCCTCCCAAGAATCCCCAGAACCAACACACCTGGTGGCTACCTTCAGCTAACACCAGAGTAGCACCTAATTAGCACCATGAAAAACACACCCAAAGGGTGGGCTTGTTGGGCATGAGAGCCTGCTAAAGTGCATCATGCTCTGGGGCCAGTGCTCCCAACCCTGCACCCCACAAGGGCTCATCCACTGTGGTCACAATCTTCAGCCAGTCAACTTGAGAGTCAATTCTACCCACTGATGTGCCAACAGCAATGAAGGGTCAACTACAATAAAAGAACACATACAACCCACACAAGAGACACCTTTGGAGCATCTGGGTTAGGTGAACAGGGAGACAAACCAACTACTAACTGTATTTTGCAAAGCAACTGTCTTAGTTTCCAACTGTCTAAATTTGTACATATAGAAATTTCACATTCCAGAAGCAATCTATCTAAAAGCAAAGAGAACCCTTCCATGAATCCTTTTGGACCCACGGATAAGAAGTGTGACTTGCCTATGGTGGATGTCATTCAAGCCTTTGCAGGAATCCACTGTGATGATAGTGTAGGAATACAGGCAGTCTCCTCCCTCTGGTGGCTCCCAGCAGTCAAAGATCCCAGCCATTGTTAGTGGCCTCCAGTTGTCCCAGACTTTCTCCCAGTCTTCAGGTCTGTGTGCAGCACCAATGCTGCCAGACTGGAAGGAATTACATGGGCAGATAAGATACTTGGCTGCTTTCTTCTACATGCAAGTTGGGCACTACTACAGACTTAAGAGCACTGCAATCATTTTAGAAGTAATAGTCCATGATTATTAACTGCCTTTTAAAGGAAAGAGGGTTGGTGGCAAATACCATTCAAAGCTATATATATATAGATTTAGGGCTCTTTCACTGCACACTTTAATACCTTCATTAGGCATTCAGGCTTTCTATGATCTGGCCCATCATTCTAGCTTTCACTTACAATATTAATCTGAACCTGCTGTTTGTCAATGAAGCTACGTGCAATTTTGTTCCCACTGTCTTGCTGAAACAACATTACCCTGTCCACAATGTCCTTCCCACCCTTTTTTACCATGCCAATTCCTACTTGCCATTTGAGATTCAGTTCAAGGCCCAGAATACAGAAAGCTAGAAAGAGTATTACCTCCACCTTAATAAGACAAAAAGCTAGATAATCTATCAAATCATAACTTTTCTTAAATTCATTACAGAACTGAGGTCACAGGGCAACCAATTAGCCTGAACTTCACGCAAAGACAGGGGCCTCTACAGGGAGATCAGACACAAGCACTGGCTTACCAGTGGCAACACGAGGAAGGCAAGTCCTTCATATAGTAAATAAGAATTCAGATAAAATTATTATCGAATTGCTAAATGCAAAGTGTGGGCTAGCCTGAGAGTACAGAATCCCTGGGAACCATAGAGATCAGGGGCCTTTGCATCAGCTTGTAGACTCTTCTCCACAGACCTCTGACTTGTTCACAGGAAAGACTGGGAGTAAGGCAGGAGACTAGAGAAAGCCTTCCTTGCTGGTGCATGCCTAGAGGAGGGAAGCTCTCCTGCTTCAGGAAAGGCATGAAGCTTCACCTGATCACTGTTCCTTTAAGGCACAGGTGGCAAACACAAGGCCCATGGGCTGATTCTGGCCCTCCACCTTGTTTTATCCAGCCTGGCACCTTGTTTCTACCTGGTGGAAACACCAAACTCTCGCTTAACTGTTAAGGAGTAGTTACATTTATACAGTACTAAAATTACATTTGGCCCTTTAAAAGCAACCACAAGGCCGATGTGGCCCCCAGTGAAAATGAGTTTGACACCCCTGCTCTAAGGAATAAAAGCCTTAGAGTCAGGGGAAGGGTAATAAACCCTATTACCCTTAAGATACAGATAAAGACTCATTGAGGCTGGGGAAGGGTAAAAGAAAAAAATCCTCTACTTGCCTGGGGAAGGAGCAAGATCACTGAGGAAGGATGAGAGTTAGTGGTACAGTTCTGCCTAACACTGAGGCTGCATGAAGACATGAGAGAACACTCTCCATCCCCCTTCAGATTGGTGACACCAAGTGACAAGCAACAGCAGTCTAATTCTAGATAAGGGGTGAGAGCATGGGAAGATCCTCTCTGAGGCACAAGATCAAAAGAAATACTATGGATGAAGGGAGCAGAGCAACTGAGGAAAACCCTCTGGAAAATCAACCCTTACTATAAACACAAGGTGACACCAGAGAAATTTAAAACCAGTGGTGAACAAAGGTAGTCATAAATACAAAATCCAAATCCAGTTCAGCTGACAAGATCCACTCAGTCTCATATGTTAATGGACTTATAGAAGGATAAGGATATCCATACTATGGCAATCAATCAAAAATTACAACACACATAAAAAAAGCTAAACTAAAAACAAACGAACAAAATTACAATAACCAATCAACTGCCAAGAGATAAAGAAATCAACAGAATCAGACTCAAGAGATTATATTTTCCAAATGCTGAAAATATAAGGGAATTTAAAGTTAATTGATATGTTAAAAGTTCTTGTAGAAAATATAGACTACAGGCATGAACAGTTAAGGCATTTGGGCAAAATTAGAAACAATCACGGGCCAATAAAAATTCCACACTAAAACATGGAGAAAAACTAATGAAGCATACAGAAGAGAACATCCAAAAACGATGAACAATATCATATTGTCTACCAGATGGGTACTCAGAATCCCAGAAAAAGAAAAAAAAATGTGGCAAAGAAATATTTGAATGACTGAGAATTTCCAAAAATTATGAAAGACCCCAAACTCAGAACACAGTAAACATGTACACACACACACGCCCTACACGTATCATATTTATTTATTTTCTTCATGTTTATTATTTCTAATATATTTTATTGATTATGATATTACAGTTGTCCCATTACCCCCCCTCATTCCTCTCCACCCTGCACACCCTCCTCTCCCACCCACATTTGCCTGCTTTAGTTCAATTCCATGTGTCATAAGTTCCTTAGCTTCTCATTTCCCATACTGTTCTTACCCTTGCCCTGTCTATTTTCTACCTACCATCCATGCTACTTATTCTCTGTACCTTTTCCCCCTCTCTGCTCCTCCCACTCCCCTGTTGATAACCCTCCATGTGACCTCCATTTCTGTGGTTCTCTTCCTGTTCTAGTTGTACGCTTAGTTTGCTTTTGTTTTTGTTTTAGGTGTGGTTGTTAGTAATTGTGAGTTTGCTGTCATTTTACTATACGTGCTTTTTATCTTCCTTTTCTTAGATAAGTCCCTTTAACATTTCATGTAATAAGGGCTTGGTGATGATGAACTCCTTTAACTTGACCTTATCTGAGAAGCACTTTATCTGCCCTTTCATTCTAAATGAAAGCTTTGTTGGATAGAGCAATCTGGGATGTAGGTCCCTACCTTTCATGACTTGGAATACTCCTTTCAAGCCCCTTCTTGCCTACAAGGTCTCTTCTGACAAATCAGCTGACAGTCTGATGGGAACTCCTTTGTAGGTTACTATCTCCTTATCTCTTGCTGCTTCTCGGATTCTCTCCTTCATTTTTACCTCGGCTAATGTAATGATGATGTGCCTTGGTGTGTTCCTCCTTGGGTCCAACTTCTTTGGGACTCTCTGAGCTTCCTGGACTTCCTGGAAGTCTATTTCCTTTGCCAGATTGGATAAGTTCTCCTTTATTATTTGTTCAAATAAGTTTTCCACTTGTTGCTCTCCCTCTTCTCCTTCTGGTAACC
>JAPYXV010000580.1:0-14996 GCA_028533065.1 Trachops cirrhosus | reverse complement strand
CTAAAGAAAACAGCTTTAAAATAAAAAGAGAACCAACTGTATGGGAAAATATATTTGCCAATGAGACCTCAGACAAGGGTTTAATCTCCAAAATATATAATGAACTTACACAACTCCACTCAAAGAGGACAAGAAATCCAATTAAAAAATGGGCAAAGGACTTGAATAGGCATTTCTCTAAGGAGGACACGCAGAGGATCCAGAAATACATGAAAAGATGCTCAATATCACTAGCTATCAGAGAGATGCAAATTAAAACCACAATGAGGTACCACTTCACACCAGTCAGAATGGCCTTCATAAATAAAACAACAGACAACAAGTGTTGGAGAGGTTGTGGAGAAAAAGGGACACTAGTGCACAGCTTTTGGGATTGCAGACTAGTAGGATCACTATGGAAAACAGTATGGAACTTCCTCAGGAAGCTAAAAATAGACCTGCCCTTTGGTCCAGCAATTCCACTGCTGGGACTCTATCCTAAGAATCCAGAAACACCCATCCAAATGAACCTATGCACTCCAATGTTCATAGCAGCATAATTTACAATAGCTAAGTGCTGGAAGCAACCTAGGTGCCCATCAGTAAATGAATGGATCAAAAAACTATGGTACATTTACACAATGGAATTCTATGCAGCTGAAAGAAAGAAGGAGCTCATACCCTTTGCAACAACATGGATGGAGCTGGAAAGCATTATGCTAAGCGAAATAAGCCAGGCAGTGAAAGACAAATACCATATGATCTCGCCTTTAACAGGAACCTAAACGACAAAACAAAGAAACAAGTAAAATATAAGAAAAGACACTGAAATGGAGGACGGGATGTCAGTGACCAGAGGGGAGAGGCGAGGGAATTTCAGGGGAGAAGGGAAGGGTTTACAGGAACAAATATTGAGGACACATGGAGAAAACTAGGGGGATTGGAAAGCGGGGGGAGGAGGTGAGGAATGTGTGGGTGGGCTGGAATGGGAATAAAGGATGGAAACTGTACTGACTAAAAAAATAATAATAATAAAAAAAGAAAGAAAGAAAAGAAAAGAAAACAAACAATGAAATCAAACAAAACAACAAAATTAATGAAACAGAAAAAAGAGAAATTAAAAAAAATTCAAGTTTTGAAGGACAGAGAAGTGATATTTGTCTCACCTGTTGGTGCTCACCTTCTGACTTCTTTCCAGATCTGTCTTTGATCTTTTCACAGTGCCAGGTCTTATTGTCTTACTCTTGAAAAAGCAAAAAAAACAAAAAACAAACAAACAAAAAAAACTCTGCTGACTTTAAACCTGCCAAGTGGGTTTCTTCAGTCTTCCCCAGTGCTTCAGGTAGAGTGGTTGCACAAGGATGGGAGCTAGGTTTGGGTTACAATATTCATGGGTGTCCAGTTTCCAGTCCTTGCCCTCAGAACACTGTGCAGCCCACATTGTCCATTCTGCATATATGCTCCAGGCCAGCACCTATAATCCACCTCGTGGAACCCTTTGATTAATCCATAGGTGCCCTGAGTGGGAATAAATCATGTCTTTACTCCCCATTCTTTGCTGGCCTGGCTGCTACATATGACAGGTTGTTGAACAGTGTCTGAGATCCTTTTGGAGCTAATTATCCTTGAGTATAGCCAGACATTCCTAACAAGTGCTTGGCTCTCCACAGAGACCAACTCTCTGGCCACTCCAGAGACTATCTGAGTCATGACCAGTTGCTGCCCATCTCTTCTCCTATCCAGGTTTCTCCAGGCTCCCCAATTTCTCTGGTACTGTTCCAGCTGGCAACTACCACCACAGCCCCAGCTAGGGTACTCTTCTGGCTGTGGGTCTTTTATTGTGTATTTATTCCCTCAGTGACTTTAAGAGTCCAGGTATCCCCTGGTATGAATCTGTGACTTCCCCATTCTGGGAGGAGAGGGAGCCACTAAATTGCAATCACTGACATGGTTGTCCTCTATGCTCCTGGTATCCGTCCTCTCCAGTGCAGGGTCCGTGGACCATCCAATTGGCTGACAAAATCTCTTTACCATCCATTTTTAAGCATCCTCTGAAATCTTTGGCTTCCAAATTTCATATTAGCTGGGATGGGGTTGGTTGTTCACTCTGTTCTTTAGAAGATCAGCTAGGTGACCCAGTTGGGTGCACGAGCAAGTGCGTTTAGCTCCAACCTAGCTCACAGTCATCTTCCCATGCCAAAATCGATTTTTAATTTTTTGAGGTATCTCCATACTGTTTTCCACAATGGCTGTACCAATCTGTACTCTCACCAACAGTGCAGAAAAGTTCCCCTTTCTCCACATCCTCGTCAGCACTTGTTGTTTATTGATTTATTGATAATAGCCATTGTGACTGATGTGAAATGACATTTCATTGTGGTTTTAATTTGCTTTTCTCTGATGATTAGTGATGTTGTGCATCTTTTCATATGCCAATTGGCCGTCTGTTTGTCCTCTTTGAAGAAGTGTCTATACAGTTCCTTTGACTATTTTTTAATTGAGTTGTTCATTTTTTGGTGTTGAGTTTTGTAAGTTCTTTAGAAACTTAGGTATTAATTATTTATCAGATGTATTGGCAAGTGTGTTCTCCCTTAAGATAAGAAACAAACAGGAATGTCTACTTTCACATTTCTTATTCAACTCAGTACTGGAACTCCTAACCACAGCAATCAGACGAGAAGAGATAAAAGGTATCTAAATTGGAAAAGAAGTAAAACTGTTTGTATTTCCAGATGACATGATACTACTGTACATAGAGAATCCCAAAGATTCCACCAAGAAACTATTAGAATTGATAAGTGAATTAAACAAACTAGCAGGATACTAAATTAATGTCCAGAAATGTTACATTTTCATGTGTCAGTAATCAACTAACAGAAAGGGAAATTAAGAAAACAATCCCATTTAGAATTGCTTCAAAAGTAATGAAATACCTAGGAATAAACCTAACCAGGGATGTAAAAGACCTGTACTCAAAAAAATTATGACACTGTAAGAAGAAATTGAAGATGGTATAAATAAATGGAAGCACTTACTGTGTTCATGGATAGGAAGAATTAACATCATCAAAATGTCCATACTACCCAAAGCAATCTATACATTCAACACAATTCCTATCAAGATTTCAATGACATACTTCTCATTGAACTAGAACAAATATTTCAAAAATTTGTATGGAACCATAAAGTCCTGCATGGCAGCAGCAATCCTGAGAAAGAAGAACAACACTGGAGAAATTATGCTACCTATATGAACCTACACTATAAGGCCATAGTAATCAAAAGATCACGGTACTGCCCTGGCTGGTGTAGCTCAGTTGATTGAGTGCAGGCCTGTGAACCAAAAGGTCGCAGGTTTGATTCCAAGTTAGAGCACATGCCTGGGTTGCAGGCCAGCTCCTTGGTAGGGAGCACATGAGAGGCAACCACATATTGATGTTTCTCTCCTTCTCTTTCTCTCTCCCTACCCCTCTCTCTAAAAATAAATAAATAAAATATTTTAATAAAAAATAAGATCATGGTACTGGCATAAAAACAGGCACGTACATCAATGGAACAGAAAAGACAGCCCAGAAATAAACCCATTCCTTTATAGACAATTAATATTCTACAGAGGAAATAAGCACATACAATGGGCTAAAGATAGTTTATTCAATAAATGGTGTTGGGAAAATTGGACAGATAAATGCAGAAAAATGAAACTAGCCCTCTTTCTTACACCACACACAAAAATAAATTCAAACTTTATTAATTCAAAATGTTAGACCTGAAACCATAAAAATCCTAGAAGAGAACATAGTTAGCAAAATGTGGGACTTAACTCATAGAAATATTTTATCACGTATATCTCTCTAGGCAAGGGAAACAAAAGAAAAAATTAACAAATGAGACTACATCAAACTGAAAAGGTTTTACACAGCAAGGGAAAACATCAACAAAATGAAAAGACAATTCATTACTTGACCTTGCAACAATTGTTACTATGGTGTTTGTGTTTCCCCCGATCACTTCTATATTTATCAATTCAAATTCTTCTGCAAGGAACATTTACAGAGTTACCCCTTTCCCTCACTTATGGACCTATTAAAGTATTTACATACAAATATATCAGTCTGGATTAATGGATAATCACTTCATTCAATAATATTATAATAGAATAATACACCCTCAAGATATTCCCAGAATCTATGAACATGTTCCCTTACATGGAAAAATAACTTTGCAGATGAAATTCAGGAAAGGTCAGACCTTGAGTTGTTGAGGTTATCCTCCATTATCCACTAGATACAACCTAATCACATGAGTCTTTATAAGTAGAAAACAAAGGAAGAATGGGTCAGAGGGATGGAAATGGACAAAGAATTGACCTGTTCTTGCTGATGTTGAACATGGAGGAAGCCACAAGCCAAAGTATGAAGTGTCCTCCAGAAGCTATAATCAGCCTCTGACTGACCATCAAGAACATGGGCATCCTAGCTGTATAGCAGCAAGGGACTGAATTCCACTAGCAACACAAAAGAGCAAGGAAATGGATTCTCCCCTAGAGCCATCAAAAAGGCATGCAGTGATATGGACACCTAGATTACCTGAGAAAAGTCTGTCAGACATCTGATCTACAGTGTTATAAGATTTAAAAAATGTGCTAAAATACTAGGTATATGGTAATTTGTAACAGCAGAAATAAAAAAATCCATAAAACCATCTTTTCTTCTCTTCATCAAATTGTCCCAGCTTCGGTAACAGGAGAGGCCTTTATGTGAGCAAGGTTTTTAATCATTTTAATGATTTGATAGCATTTTCCTCATTTGAATATGCTATGCAGTCAACCTCATTAGCAGGAAGGTGACATAAAAAGTCTGATAATTCCATACAAATACAATCCATCTTAGATTACTTCAACATGTTCAGATGAAAGCCATGAAAGGCTATAATTTAGACAGCCATTACAATTCTTTTTTTTCAGAAGTTGAAATTTTATTTATTTTGGGGTAGATTTTTTTTTTATTGTTGCTCTATTACAATTGCCTCCATTTTCTCCACACCATGCCCGTCCACTTCACCCAAACCCCACCTCCCGTCCTCAATCTTATCTTCCTTTGGTTTTCTTCACATGTCCTTATACATGTTCCTTGACAACTCTTCCCCTTCTTTCCCTGTTATCCTCTCCCCTGTCCCTCTGGTTACTGTCACTTTGTTATTTATTTCAATGTCTCTGGTTATATTTTGCTTCCTTGTTTGTTTTGATGATTAAGTTACAATTATAGGTGAGATCATATGGTATTTGTCCTTACAATTCTTTTTTTATTACATTGATGTTTAAATACAGTTGCCTCCATTTTCCCACCACCACTTTCCCCTGTCCTAACCACCCTCACTTTCCACACACAATCCTACCTACCTTTGGCTTTGTCCAAGGGTCCCTTACATATGTTCATTTATGACCTTTTCCCTTCTTTCCCATATTATTTCCCTACCCCATCTCTTCTGGTTACTGTCAGTTTGTTCTTAATTTCAGTATCTCTGATTGTATTTCTTGCTTGTTTTTGTTAATTAGGTTCCACTTATAGGTGAGATCATATGGTATTTGTCTTTCAACAACTGGCTATTTCATTTAGCATAATGCTCTCCAGTTCTATCCATGCTGTCTCAAAGGGTAGGAGTTCTTTTTTCTTTCTGCTGCATGGTATTCCATTGTCTAAATGTACCACAGTTTATTGGTCCACTCATTTGCTGATGGGCATCTAGACTGCTTCCAGCACTTGGCTATTCTAAATTTTGCAGCTAAGAATATTAGGGTGCATAGATTCTTTCGAATTAGTGTTTCAGGAATCTTAAGGTATAATCCCAGCAGTGAAATTTCTGGGTCAAAAGGCAATTCCATTTTTAGTTTCTTCAGGAAATTCCATACTATTTCCTATAGTCACTGCACCAGTTTGCATTACCACAAACAGCGTACTTGGGTTCCCATTTCTCCACCACCTCCCCAGCACTTGTGTGTTAATTTGCTTATGATGGCTATTCTGATCAGTGTGAAATAGTATCTCATGGTGGTTTTAATTTGCATCTGTCTGATGGCTAAATCCTTTCATATGTCTCTGGATCCTCTATGTCTTCCTTGAAGAAGTGCATGTTCAGGTCCTTTGCCCATTTTGTAATGGGATTGTTTGTTTTCCTGGTGTGAAGTTGTTTGAGTTCTTTATATATTTTGGAGATCAAACCCTTGTCCAAGATATTATTGGCAAATATATTTTCCCACACAGTCGGTTCCCTTTTCATTTTGCTAATGTTTTCTTTAGCAATGCAGAAGTTTTTGTTTTTGTTTTTATTTTGATGAAGTCCCATTTGTTTATCCTTTCCTCTATGTCCCTTGCTCGAGAGGACATGTCTGAAAATATTGCTGCATGGAATATATGAGATTTTCCTGCCTATCTTCTCCTCTAGGACTTTTATGGTACCACAACTTATATTTAAGACTTTTATCCATCTTGAGTTTATTTTTGTGTATGGTGTAAGTTGGTGCTCGAGTTTCATTTCTTTTCACATGTAGCTGTCCAGATCTCCCAACACAATTTGTGCAAGAGGCTATTTTTATTCCATTTTATACTTCTGTCCCCTTTGTCAAATATAATTGACCATAGAGACTTGGGTTTATTTCTGGGTTCTTTATTTTGTTCCATTGATCTATGTGACTGTTCTTATGCCAGTACTAGGCTATATTGATTACCATGGCCTTGTAATACAGTCTGATGTCAGTTATGGTGATCCCACCTACTTTGTTCTTCTTTCTCAAAAATGGTTCAGCTATCCTGGGTCATTAATGGTTCATGTAAAATTTTTAAATGTTTGTTCTATATCTATGAAATATGTCATTGGTACTTTAATACAGATTGTGTTGAATCTATAAATTGCTTTAGATAGTATGGACATTTTGATAACTTAATTCTTCCAATCCATGAACATGTTCTATACTTCCACTTATTTGTGTCTTCCTTACTTTCTTTCTTTAGTGTTGTGTAGTTTTCTCAATGCAGGTCTTTTACCTCCTTGATTAGGTTTACTCCTAGGTATTTTTGTCCTGTTGTTATAGCAAATGGGATTATTTTCCTGATATCTGTTAATGATATTTCATTGTTTGTGTACAAAATGCCTTTGATTTCTGAATATCTGTCTCAGACCCCCTTAAGTGGGGTCCACGGCATTGTAGCTGAAAAAAAAGAAATTCACATGGACTACCAAATCCTGTGGAAGAAAAGGGCAAGTGGCTTCTCTCTGAAGGGGAGTAAAAACCTCAGCCCTTGCTCCAATGAGCTTTTATTGTCTTATTGGGCACATTACAAGAAGATCCTCATTAACTATACACAGGCTCGCTTTAGGTGGTTACCTTATACAGAAAAGAAAGGAGAGGATGCTGGTAATCACATCACAGAAGAGGGATATTTGAAAATGAAAAGACACAAGTGGTTGAATTGGTTACACTGGTCCTTGGAAGGTTTAGGATGGTTTGTTGGAAGTTTCTTTGCAGTAAATGTTTGCCACTGAAGGCTGGGCCTACACCATGCAGGATGGTCTACTATAAATATTGACTTTGTATCCTGCTGTTTATCCAAATTCACTTATTTAGTTGAGTAGATTTTTGGTTTAGACTATAGGGTTTTCTGTGTACACTACCAAGTCATCTGCAAACAATGACAGGTTTACTTCCTCCTTTCCAATTTGGATACTTTTTAATTTCTTCTTCTTGTCTGATTACTATGGCTAGGACTTCCAATACTATGTTTAATAGAAGTGCTGAAACCAGATATCCTTGACTTGTTCCTCATCTTAGAGGAAAAGCTTAGTTTTTTCCCATTGAGTATGATGTTGACTGTAGTTCTCTCATATATGGCCTTTATTGTGTTAAGGAATGCTCCCTCTATTACCACTTTGCTGAGTGTTTTTATCATAAATGGGTGCTGTATCTTATCAAATGTTTTCACCACATCTATTGACATGATTATGTGATTTTTGTCTTTCCTTTTGTACATGTGATGCATTATGTTTATTGATTTGTGAAGTTTTTATCATCCTTGCATCCCTGAGATTAATCCCACTTGATCATGTTGTATGATCTGTTTCACGTCTTGCTAGATGTGGTTTGCCAATATTTTCTTGAGGATTTTATCATCTATGTTCATCAGTGATATTGGTCTGTAGTTTTCTTTCTTTGTTGTGTCTTTATCTGGTTTTGGTATCAGGATGATGCCAGCTTCATAAAAAGAGTTTGAAAGATTTCCATGTTCTTGGATTTGTTAGAACAGTCTGTGAAGGATAGGGGTTAGCTCTTCCTTAAATGTTTTACAAAATTGTGTGAAACCATCAGGTCCAGGGCTTTTGTGTGCTGAGAGTTTTTTGAATAGTCCTTTGATTTCATCAGCTCTCATTGGTATGTTCAGTCTTTCTGCTTCTTCTCATTCTGTTTTGGAAGATTATACTTCTTTTCTAGAAATTTGTCCATTTCACCTAGGTTTTTAAACTTCTTGTCATATGCTTCTTCATAGTAATTTCTTACAATCCTTTGTATTTCTGTGGTATCAGTAGTAACCTCTCCTCTTTCATTTATGATTGTGTTTATTTGGGACCTCTCTCTTTTTTCTTGATGAGTCTGCTTAAAGGCTTACCAATTTTGTTTATCTTTTCAAAGAACCAGCTCCTGGATCCATTGATCCTTAGAATTGTTCCTTTAGTCTCCATGTTGTTTAATGGTGCTCTCATCTTGGTTATTTCCATCATTCTACTTGCTTTGGGTTTTCCTTGTTTTTTTCCTCCTGTATTTGTAGGTGCAGAGTTAGGTTGTTTATTTGAAATATTTCTGTCTTTTTTAGGTAGGCTTCTATCACTATGAACTTCTCTCTCAGGACTGCCTTTGCAGTGTCCCATAACTTTTAGACTTTGTGAGTTCATTTTCATTTGTTTCCAGGAACTTTTTGATTTCTTCCTTGATCTCATTCTTAACCCATTCATTATTTAATTGAATGCTATTCAATCACCATGAGTTTGAGTGGTTTTGAGTTTTATTCCTTGGGTTGATTTATATTTTCAGGCCCTTGTGGTATGAGAAGATGCTTGATATGATTTCAATATTCTTGAATTTTTTAAGGCTTGTTCTGTGTCCTATCATGTGGTCTTTCTTTCAAAATATTCCATGTGCATTTGTAAAGAATGTGTTTTTTCTTTCTTTGGAATTAAAGATTCTCTACATATCAGATCATTTGATCTAGGGCATTGTTCAATGCTCCATATTCTTGCTGATATATATTTTTGGAAGATCTGTCTATTTTTGACAGTGGGGTATCAAAATCCCCTAGTATCACTGTGTTGCTGTTTATATCTTTCTCGAAGTCCTCCAAAGTTTTTATATATTTGGGTGATCCTATGTTGTGTGCATATATGTTTATAATGTTTATGACTTCTTGATAGGTTCTTCCCTTGAGTGTTATGAAGTATCCTTCTGGGTCTCATTTTATGGCCTTTCTTTGAAGTCTATTTTGTCAGATATAAGTATTGCTACCCAGCAATTTTTCCTACAAGTTTACATGGAATATTTTTTTCTATTCCTTCACTTTCATTCTGCATAGGTATTTCATTCTGTGGTGGTCTCTTGTAGACACCATATGTATGGGTCATGTTTCTTTATCCATTCAACTACCCTATATTTTCTTGATTGGAGCAGTTAATGAATTTATATTTAAGGTTATTATTGATAGGTAGCTATTCATTGACATTTTATACCCTTTGTACCTTTATTCCTTTTTCTCTTACTGTTTTTCTTCTTCTTCTTAAAGCAGTCCCTTTAGCATATCTTGCAGTGCTGGTTTGGTGAAGGTGTATGCTTTTAACCTTCTTTTGTCTAGGAAACTCCTTACTTTGCCTTCCATATTAACTGAGAGCTTTGCTCAATATAGTAGTCTCAGTTGCAGGCTTTGCTTTTCATTACCTGGAATATTTCTGGCTGTTCCCTTCTGACTTGTCATATTTTTGTTGAAAAGTCAGCTGCTAACCTTATCTAGACTCCCTTGTATGTTATTTCCTCTTACCCCCTTTCTGCCTTTAAGATTCTCACTTTGTCTTTAAATTTTGTCATTTTAATTATGATGTGTCTTGCTGTGGGCCTCTTTGGGTTCCCCTTGATTGGGACACTCTCTGCTTCCTGGACTTGAGTGGCTTTTTCTGTCATCAGATTAGGGAAGTTTCCCATCATAACTTTTTTAAAGTATTTTTTATTGATTATGCTATTACAGTTTTCCCAACTTTCCTCCTTTATCCCCTCTAGACCCTGCCCCTCCAACCCTCCAGCATCCCCCTCCTTAGTTCATGTCCATGGGTTGTATATATAAGTTCTTTGAGTTCTTTGTTTCCTATACCATTTTTTATCTTCCCCGTCTATTTTATGACTACTAATTATGCTTCTTCTTCCCTGTACCTTTCCTCCCATCCCTTCCATCCCCCTCCCCACTGACCTCCCTCTGTGTGGTGTCCACTTCTCTGATTCTATTCCTGTTCTGGTTGCTTGCTTAGTTTTTGTTTTCGTTGTTTTTTTCTTTTAGGTTAATTTTTTGATAGTTGTGAGTTTGTTGTCATTTTATTGTTCATATTTTTATTCTCTTTTTCTTAGATAAATCCCTTTAACTTTTCATAAAATAAGGGCTTGGTGTTGATGAACTCCTTTAACTTGACCTTATCTGAGAAGCACTTTATCTGCCCTTCCATTCTAAATGAAAGCTTTCCTGGACAGAGTAAACTTGGATGTACGTCTTTGCCTTCCATGACTTCAAATACGTCTTTCCAGCTCCTTCTTGCCTATAAGGTTTCTTTTGAGAAATCAGCGGATAGCCTTATGGGAACTCTTTTGTAGGTAACTGTCTCCTTTTCTCTTGCTGCTTTTAGGATTCTCTCTTTATATTTAATCTTCAGTAACTTAATGATGATGTGCCTTGCTGTGTTCCCCTTGGGTCCAACTTCTTTGGGACTATCTGAACTTCCTGGACTTCCTGGAAGTCTATTTACTTTGCCAGATTGGGGAAGTTTTCCTTCATTGTTTGTTCAAATAAGTTTTCAATTTCTTGCTCTTGTTCTTCTCCTTCTCGCACCCCTATAATTTGGATTTGGAATGCTTCAGGTTGTCCCAGAGAAACCTCAGCCTCTCCTCATTTTTTTGGATTCTTGTTTCTTAGTTCTGATCCAGTTGGATGTTTATTTCTTCCTTTTGTTCCAAATCATTGCTTTGAATCCTGGTCTCCTTCTTGTCACTGTTGGCTCCCTGAATATTTTGCTTTATTTCATTTTGGGTATCTGTCATTTGTTCTTTCATTTTTCAACCAAGCTCAATCAGTTCTCTGAGCATTTTGATTACCAGGGCTTTAAATCCTCCATCAGATAGGTTGGCAATCTTCTCCTGGCTTAATTCTGAGGTGTTGCTGTGTTCTTTCATTTGGGCCACATTTCTTTGTTTTGGCGCACCTGCCAAGTTGTAAGGGGCAGGGCCTTAAGTATTCACCAGGGTGAGGCAACCCTCTTTGCTGCACTGCCTGTGGAGGAGGGTCCAGAGAGGGAACAATGCAGCTTGCCTGCTCCTCTCCAGTGCCCATTCCAACAGACTTTTGTGTCAGACTAGAAGTGTCCCCCACTGTGGAAAATCCAGCCTTAGCACACAGTCAACTCTCAGTCTCAGTTTTCCCCTTAAGTAACCTCCTCCTGTGCAACTCTGCCAAGCTTGGTAGTCAGCCCCACCCCTCAGCCACCTCTCCTTGTTTTTTCTGAGTCATCTCACATGGTCTGCCTTACCATTCTGGTTGTTCTGGTTGATTTTTTTCTTAATACCTTGTTTGTCAGAGTTCCATCCAGTTTGATTTTCTGGTGTTTTTGGTTGTTTATTGATTTTAGATTGGTTGTTATCCACCTTTTGGTTGTGTGAGGAAACGAAGAGTTTCTACCTATGCCTCCGTCTTGGCCAGAACTCCCTATATAAATCCCATCATTACTTTTTCAAACATGTTTTCTACTTCTGGCCAAGATGGAGGCATAAATAAACACACTGTGCCTCCTTGCACAACCACAAGAAGGACAACAACAAATTAAAAACAAAAATCAACCAGAACTGACAAAAATTGAACTGTTTGGAATTCTGACAACCAAGGAGTTAAAGAAGAAGTATTCATCCAGACCAGTAGGAGGGGCAGAAATGGACAGCTGGGGGAGAGGGCTCGTGGTAAGGCAGCAGCTGGCAGACCCAGTGAGGCAATGGATTGTGAAGTGGGGTGAACAAGGCTGGAGCTGGCTGGCAAGGCAGCAGTGGACAGACCCAGCAAAGTGGTGGATTGTGGACTGGCTGGTCCCACATTCACATGCAGATAAATTGAGAGAAATAACTGGGGAGCAGGAAGGACTGGGCAACCCAGCATTCCAATGCAGGGAAATAAATCCTCAAACCACTGATTGAAAACACCTGTGGGGGTTGAAGCAGTGTGAGAAACTCCCAGCCTCACAGGAGAGTTTGTTGGAGAGATCCACAGGGTTGTAGAGTGTACACAAACTCACACACCTGGGAATCAGCACCAGAAGGGTCCAGTTTGCTTGTGGGCAGCAGGGGCAGTGACTGAAAGTCAGCTGAGAGCCAAGAAAGGACCATTGTTTCCTATCTGACCCCTCTCCCACATACAGCCACAACACAGTGACCTGGCTTGCCCTGTCCTGAAGAATACCTAAGGCTCTGCCCCTTCCTATGTAACAGGTTCACAGAGACAGAAAACTATGGGCTAAGTGAAAGAACAGATCAAAGCTCCAGAAAAAATACAACTAAGTGACAAAGAGATAGCCAACCTATTAGATACAGTTCAAAACACTGTAATCAGGATGCTCACTGAATTTGTTGAATGTGGTCCCAAATTAGAGGAAAAAATGAAGGCTATGAAAGGTGAAATAAAGGAAAATGTACAGAATCCAACAGTGATGGGAAGGAAACCAGGGCTCAAATCAACGGTCTGGAGCAGAAGGAAGAAAAAAACATTTGACAGAACAGAATGAAGAAACAAGAATTCAAAAAAGTGAGGAGAGGCTTAGGAACCTCCAGGACATCTTTAAATGTTCCAACATCTGAATTACAGGGGTATCAGAAGGAAAAGAGGAAGAGCAACAAGTGGAAAAGTTATTTGAACAAATGATAAAGGAGAACTTCCCCAATTTGGCAAAGGAAATAGACTTCCAGGGAATCCAGGAAATTCAGAGTCCCAAAGAAGTTGGACCCAAGGAGGAACACACAAAGGCAGATCATAATTACATTACCCAAGATTAAAATGAAGGAGAGAATCCTAGAAGCAGCAAGAGAAATGGAAACAGTTGTTTACAAAGGAGTTCCCATAACACTGTCAGCTGATTTCTCAAAAGAGACTTTACAGGCAAGAAGGGGCTGGAAGTAAGTATTCCAAGCCATGAAAGGCAAGGACCGACATCCAAGATTGCTCTATCCAGCAAAGCTTTCATCGAGTATGGAAGGGCAGATAAAGCGCTTCCCAGATAAGATCAAGTTAAAGGAGTTCATCAACACCAAGCCCTTATCATATGAATTGTTGAAGGGATTTATCTAAGAAAAAGAAGATAAAAAAATACGACCAGTAAAATGACAGGAAACTCACAATCATTAACAACCAAACCTAAAAGAAAAACAAAAGCAAACTAAGAAAACAAGTAGAACAGGAACAGAACCACAGAAATGGAGATCACATGGAGGGTTGTCAATGGGGGATTAAGAGGGGGAAAGAGGAGGAAAGGTACAGAGAATAAATGGCATAGATGGTAGGTAGAAAATAGAAAGGTGAAGGGTAAGAATATTATAGGAAATGTAGAAGCCAAAGTACTTATATGTACAACCCATGGACATGAACTAAAGGGGGGGAGTGTGGGTGGGAGGGGGTATGCAGGGCAGAGGGAAGTGAAAGAGAGAAAATGGGACAACTGTAATAACATCATCAATAAAATATATTAAAAATAAAAATAAATAAATAAATAAATAAAAGGTTTAAAAAAACATGTTTTCTATTCCTTGCTCCTCTTTTTCTCCTTCTCCTGTACCTATTATGCAGATGTTATTTCAGTTCATGTTGTCCTGCTTTTCCCTTAACCTCTCTTCATTCTTTTTCATTGTTTTTTTTCCTTTTCTTGCTCTTTCTGGGAATTTTTTTTCTACTTTGTTCTTTAACTCACTGATTCAATCCTCTGCTTCTTTGAGCCTCCTTTTGAATTCTTGTACTGTGCTCTTTAATTCAGAAATTGTATTCTTCATTTCTTCTTGGCCCTTCTTGATTGTTTCCATGTCTTTTTTATGCTGATATAGTTTGCAGTAAGTTCCTCATAGTTTCTCTGTAGTTTTGGTAATTCATGGTGAGTTCATTGAACTTTCTTATAACCATTGATTTGAACTGAACATCTGATAGTTGACTTGCCTGAATTTCTTTTAGCATTTTTTCATAGGATTCCTCCTTTCCTTTTGATTGGCGATTTTTTCTTTATCTTTCCATTGTTTGCTGGACTCTTCTTGTTTGCTTCTGCTTCTTAAAGTCATCTGTTTGGACTTTCTGACTTTGTGGTGTGAACTTCTATGGTGGGAGGCCTGTGAGATTCAGCAGTGCAGTCTCCTTGATCACCTGAACTTGATGTTCTTGGGATGTCCTTTATGCCTTTTATGAAATTTTCTGTATGTAACTTAGTTTAGATTTTTGTTGGGTTGCTTTTCTTCAGTCCTTCCATGCTGCTGGTTGACTGAGGGTTACTTTGTCCACCACGCCTTATGCTGTTGTGCAGGTGCTGCCTGAACAAAAACACAGAGTCCAAGAAACAGTCCCACACCCACAAATATAACTCCCCCTGAAAATTCCACTATCAATAGCAAATGAGTCAGTATTAATAAGGGTGTAATCAGATTAAGACTATTATAAGAAAGGAGAGTGGATATGAGATGACCTACTGAAAAAGAAATGATTTTGAAGG
>JAPYXV010000058.1:0-15391 GCA_028533065.1 Trachops cirrhosus | reverse complement strand
AAATTTGGTCATGGTTATATGCTGAAAACATTGAGCTAAGGTGGGTAAGACTAGCCTGTGGAATGTAGCCAAACTAATTAATCAGACTATAGGGGACGTGGCCTCAGTGACAGTATCTGCTAAGAAAACTACACAAATCTGTGATGACAACAGGAAAAGGGTGAAAAGTCAGGAAAAGCACTTCACATAGTAAAATAAAGAGCAGTTTCAAAGATAATCCAATGCTTGCCAAGACAGAAAAAGCTGCGTTTTACACATGCTACTTAACAAAAGTTTATTTCCAATAGTAACAAAGAAAGGAAATATGAAGATGGTTGAATCTAGTATTTTCGTGTTATTGCAAAGAAAACATTATTATTCAATCAATACACGTGTCAAAATCTACATGTCAGCAACTGTAATTGCATTATTGATTAAAATATAAGAAAACAGTCTTCTGAAATCACATAACAATAATATATTCAACTGCTTATTCAGTATACAATTATGCGGAGGCATAAACAAACCATCTTACTAACACACATAGAATTATCAGTCCGAGAAATGATTCAGGAATTTCCATTGCAAAGTTGCCAGGAGTCAATGTAAAAGGAGTTGAAAAATGCACCTGAAAGTAATGTCAGAGGAAATGAAGAATAAAAATGTAAGAATTGTGTATATCCATAAAATAGGTTCAGCAGAAACTTTGAAGAAGTAGTTTGAGGGGTGATGAAAAAAATTTGGAAAAATAAATACCAGTGGATCTAGAGAAGTTCAAGAAATAATCTGCCTGGATTACATAGAAAAAATAGTATCAAATCTAAGGGACATGAGGCCTGGGGAAGTGGATCTTCATTAAAATCAATATATTTGTGTGTGACAAACTGCCTATGAAAAGGAGAAATCCATTTTTCAAACCTCCCACTTACCTGTTCATGATTTATGAGTAAAAAGTTGGTCAGCAACGCCTGCCTTAACAGAAACAAAAGGCAGACCTTGTTCTTCAGACAACAAAGTGCTATAGAAACAAATGATCACATACATCATATTTTTAAAATAAATCAAAAGTGGCATTTGGACATGCAGTGGTATAACTATATATAAAGTAAAACAAGTATGAGAAAGCTAAATAATTTAAAGATCAAATAATTAACCTGTTATGCGATGAATTGTGTCCCCCCAAATCCATATGTTGAAGTCTTCACCCTCAGTGATCTGGAATGTAACTATTTGCAGATAGGACATTTACAGATAATGAAGCTAGCAGAAGGTCATTAAGGGGGGCCCTAGTCCAATGAGACTTATATCCTCATAAGAAGAGATTAGGACACAGACAGGTTATAGAAGGAAGTCCATGTGAAGACACAGGGAGGAAAGGGCCATCTACAATCCAAGGAGGGAGGCCTCAGAATGAACCTGGTTGACACTTTGCCTAAGACTTCCAGTTTCCACCAAATTCCCGTTGCTTAACCCATTTAGTCTGCGGTAATGTGTTATGACAACCCTAGCAAACTACTGCAATGTGGTGCTTTGTCATGATAGCTCTAGCAAATGAATATAATACCTATCATCTATAGTTTCCGAAGAGACTTTTCTACTGCATAAGAGCACACTATGGTCAGATTAACTAATGAAACTACCCTAAATACATACATTATGGTCAGAGATGGAGTGGATTACAAGTTCTGCCTATATAAAAACAAATAAGAGGGAATGAGTAAAACAAAAATAGATTTTTCATGATAGTCTATTATATGCTTTTGTAAGCAAATAATTTTACTTTAAAATTTACTAATACATGATAAATTATTTAGTAAATGTTAAAATTTCCAAATGACAAAGTATAGTCAAAATTTTGCATAATTAGTCAGAGTCAAATGAATTCCTGCACAAATAAACTTTATCTGATAATATTAGTCTAACAATATTTATTGGTGGCTATAATAGTTATTTCTGGTCAATGAACGAAACATTAAAACTCAATAATTGAATTAAATCATATTAAAGGGCCCAAGCTATCATTTAAGAAACAAAAACAAAATATTTTTTAAAATTTAGCAGTATCTTCTTTTTTCTTTTTCTTTTCTTTGTTTTTTGGTGTTTTTTCTTTTGTTGTTGTTGTTGTTATTAAAACAAGGCTGGGTGTTTGGCACACTACTTTGAAAGAAAAATGAAGGAGGTTAAAATGACCCCGCCACCATGTACTCACATTTTGAAATGATATCCTGAGATGTTTTCAGATGTATATGAATTTGAAATTTTCATACTTCAAATCTGAAATTTCATATTCAGAAAAATTATAACTTAGGCACTTAAAACTCAACAAATGTGAATAGAAATGTATTTACATTTCCTGAGACTAAGTCAAATAAATATGCATTTGTTAAGTGAAAAAAAATTATAAGGATACTCCAGAATTGAAATAAAAAATAAATTTCAAGGATGTATATGTGAATGCTCTTTGCACAGTTTCGGTTAAAATATGCACTGGAAGTCAGAGTTTAAAGGACTTTATAAAACTGTGTCAATTGCCTGCCTTGTACTATGAGCAGAATTATTTAAACACTTAGTGCCCCATTTCTCAATCAGTGCAACCTTTTTTTGCCATATGACACAGGGGTCATGATATTATACTATCATAAAAGCTCATATCCATTCTATATTTGACTTGAGCTCTTTCATAACTTTTTTCACCTTCCGTCATTGTCTTCAGCAAGGAGATGGAAGCTAAATGACTTATTCAGGGGCACTGGGCCAGCCTGCATTATGCTATTGATTTAGATTAATAGTTTTTATTTTCCCAGTTGGATTGACCCCATGAGCCTTGTCAACACTAATTCCATTTCCATAAAATAGGGATAACACCACTTAACACCTAGGTCAATTGAGTACCTCTGTAATTATTCTCTTATACATGTAAAGTACTTTGAGTGCAGAAAGTAAAGTGCCAGTCTCAAATCACAACATGTTTACAACAGAGACGGCTCCAGAAATGCTATAATTCTGTTTGATGTTTTAGATGAGCAAGCATGGCAGAGAATTAGATTTATTATTTTTAGTTCCAGGTGGTGATTTTTTCTTGTAGGGTGGGGATTTTCTTTTTACAAGAGTAACTAAATTTAACTTTTTAAATATTATTATTTTATGTTTTTAAGTATATTTTATTGATTTTGCTATTACAGTTTTCCCATTTTTTTCTCCCCTCTATCCCACTCTGCCCTGCATCCCACCTCTCTCAAGCATTTCCCCCACTTAGTTCATGTTCATGGGTTATATATATAAGTTCTCTGGCTTCTCCATTCCCCATACTATTCTTAACCTCCCCCTGTCTGTTTTGTGCCTACCAATTATGTTTCTTATTCCCTGTGCCTTCTCCCACATTCTCCTGCCTCCACCTCCCCACTGATAACCCTCCATGTGATCTCCATTTCTGTGATTCTGTACCTGTTCTAGTTGTTTGCTTAGTTTGTATTTTGTTTTTTGTTCCAGTTGTTGATAATTGTGCATTTGTTGTCATTTCGCTGTTCATAGTTTTGATCTTCTTCTCTTTCTTAGATCAGTCCCTTTAACATTTCAGGTAATAATACCTTGGCGATGATGAATTCCTTTAACTTTACCTTATCTAAGAAGCACTTTATCTGTCCTCCCATTCTAAATGATAGCTTTGCTGGACAGAGTAATCTAGGTTGTAGGTCCTTGCTTTTCATGACTTGGAATACTTCTTTCCAGTCCCTTCTTGCTTGTAAGGTTTCTTTTGAGAAATCGGCTGCTATCTTATGGGAACTCCTTTGTAGGTAACTGTCTCCTTTTCTTCTTGCTGCTTTTACGATTATCTCCTTGTCTTTAATCTTGGGCAATGTAATTATGATGGGCCTTGGTGTGTTCCTCCTTAGGTCCAACGTCATTGGGACTCTCTGAGCTTCCTGACTTTCCTGTCTAGTTCCTTTGCCAGATTAAGGAAGCTTTCCTTCATTATTTTTTCAAATAAGTTTATAATTTCTTGCTTTCCCTTTTCTCCTTCTAGCAACCCAGTGATTTGGATGTTGAAATGTTCAAAGCTGTCCCAGAGGTTCCTAATATTCTCCTTACTTTTTCAAATTCTTGTTTCTTCATTCTGTTCTTGTTGAACGTGTATTTCTACCTTCTGTTCCAAATCATTGATTTGAGTCCTGTTTCCTTCCTGTCACCATTGGTTCCCTGTATATTTTTCTGTACTTCACTTTGCATAGCCTTCACTTCTTCTTTTATTTTGCTGCTGTATTCAATCATTTCTGTGAGCATCCTGATCACCAGTGTTTTGAACTCTGTCTGCATCTGATAGACTGGCTATCTCCTCATCACTTAGTTCTTTTTCTGGAATTTTGATCTGTTTTTTCATTTGGGCCATATTTCTTTGTCTCAGCACACCAGTTACATTGTAAGGGGAGGAGCCTTAGTTATTCACCAGGGTGGGTCTACCCACTTCGCTGCATTATGGCGCTGTGTGTAGGGGAGGGGTTGGAGAGGGAACAATGTAGCTTGCTTGCCTCATGCTCCACACTCAGTCACTTCCCTCACTTCCCACAAGTGGACTGTGCCCTTTCAGATGCTGATTCCTCAGTGGGTGTGCTTGTGTACATTCTAGACTCCTGGGGGCCTCTCCAAAGGACTCATTTGTCTTGGGAGATTGAGTTCCTATTCTATAAAATGTTTTTTTCCACTTTATTTAATAGTCTAACTCTCTTTCTCAAAAGTCCAAACCTTTTTATCCTAATATATTTTCTAGCATTTTTTCAAATTACTTTTTAACTTTTTGATAATCAACATTTTTATTACTTGATCTTTTAAAATTAGGTTTAGTTTTTATTTTCTACCATCCTCTGTTCCTTTAATTATGTATTTATTTACAAATCAGTAGGGCAAGAATGTTATTATTGTGGTGGCAGTAGTAGTTATTAATGTTATTATTATTTTATGCATGTGCCTTAAACTGCTACACAACTGCTAGACATGTTGGCACAGATCACAGATCTAGTAGTGAGAGTGTGTCACCATCAGACCTCCTGGTCCTCAGAGCAGGATTTTTTTTTTCTGTTTATACCATGAATCATTATCTGTCTATTTATCTATCATCTATCTATCTATATTAATTCCTGGTTTAAATGCTTTCTCTTTGAATCTTTTTTACATTTCTTTTTTTTTATTTTCTCTTATGTGTGCACATGTGTATATGTGATTTGTTCCTAAAAGAGAAAATTACTTGTAGAATATAAAAGGCAGTTTGGAAAAATACTATGTCAGTTAAAATGTTTAGCCCTGGCTGGTATAGCTCAGTGGATTGAGTGTGGGCTGCACACCAAAAGATCATCGGTTCGATTCCCAGTCAGGGCACATGCCTGGGTTGCAGGCCAGGTCCCCAGTGAGGGCCACGTGAGAGGTAACCACACACTGATCTTTTTCTCCCTCTTTTTCTCCCTCCTTTCCCCTCTCTCTAAAAATAAATAAAATTTTAAAAAACCTTTAAAAGATTTAGCACTCAGAAATGCTGTATGATTGTCCTAAGTTAGCAAGGTGTATAGGACCATTTGTTTCCTCTCACTGATTAATTGTCTCAGCTTAAATCCCAGTTGTGACAATTAGCGCAAATAATGTGTGCATAGCATTCACACTGCATTGCAAGACATATTTCAACTTTTACTTTTAGAATCACCTCTACAGTTACATTACCATAAAAAAGATTTGCTTATGTGTGAAATTAGATATTGTTTCCCAAAAGGGAAAAGCATTTTGCACATGAGATGAAACTGGCAAATAGGATAATTTTTTCAAACATAGTGCTGAACGTTATTTTATGCCTAGCAAAAGCTTAGCACTTGGTTGCAAACTGCTCACTTATCAGTGCTTTATTTTACAATGTACTAATTTATTGTCATGACATCTCCAGAGAGGTTGGTTAGGTAACTCAGATATTCTACAACTTGAACAGTGTCACTTATGTCCAATCTAAATCTAACAAAAAACATTTTGCTGTATTCAGTATATTTCACACTTAGAGATTTAGATCTGTTGCTATAAAATGTATCTAGAGTAATAAAAGTCATAGGGTTATGGAGTCTGCAAATCATTCAATGTTAAGCTCTGCTTCTATTATTTATCCTAGCAAGTTTTATAAAAACAATCTCTCATACCACATGCTACACACACACACGTATATAAAATCTCATCCCATCTTCAGTTTGAAAATAAGCTTTAAAAAATCAATGAAAAATATGAATTTATAAAAGGATTTTAATTTTGATTTTTTAACAGTAACTCTTGTCCTTCCCACTCCAATTCAGGCTCTCAGATAGACAGCAGGATGACAGCTGTGGGAGGGGGTGTGTCGGGGGCAGAGGGATCGAGCAAAGAGGTGAGAGGGCTCATGGATGTGGACAGCAGTGTGGTGTTGCAGAGGGGGAGGGGGTATAAAGGGGCAAAATGGCAGTGGAAAAATGCAATAAAAATTTCTACTAGAAAAAATTAATATGAGATTATTAAGCAATATTGTTACACTATCCAATTAAAACATTGTTTTTAAGTGTTTGCATGACCTGTGCTATAAATATCGCATATTGAATTAAGTGTATAATGTGAGGTAATATATATTACATTATAATGTCATACAGTGAATAATCTACATTATACCTGGTTTGAAATGAACGCTATATGTTTTGTATTATTTTAAATGCACACAAAACATTGTGTTGAAATTGTATAAAAATATGATAGCTTATAATATATCAATACCTATGTGACATTGTATTAAATATGATAAACATGGCATAAGCTTATTTGTGATGAAATTTCTGTTTAATGAATGCTTTCCATAAAGAAATGAAGAATCAATTCTATTTTGAATATTTCAAAGCACAAAAAACAATCCAGCATTTTAGTTCCTTACCTTCTGGAGTTTACTTATTATTATTTTAATAAGAACACTTGAATTACTAATTTTAAAATTAATCACATAGATTTCACACATAAGTAGCTTTTGGGACTATTTCTAAAAATACAAGAAAATTTAAATAAAATTTATGGCACTGTTTAGGATTTTGCTTCATTAATGATGGTACATTAAAATAGGCAGATATTTTTTGGGGGGAGAGATTTGAAAATTAACAGCAATCACACTTGTCTTATGCTTTATATAACATTCAGACAATATTGTAAAAGCATGCAAATGAATAAGATAAGCTAATTAAAAAATTATTTTACATAAACAGTAACATAAATTTAGAAATTTTATAAGGTTTATATTGTTGAGTTCACGTTCACATTGGCATTAAAAAATTCAAATATGGCCAGTTGATTAATGCTCTCTTTCTTCTTGTTTGCTACACACACTATTAGCAGATGAACGCTGTCCCGACTGCACTTCATTCATGTGAATCTGACAGAACCGATTCATTCAGCACACCCGTACTAAGTACCTGTGATCTTCTATCTAGTTTATCAATGGCTCTAGGAAGTTGTTTAACTTCCTGCCTGATTTTCATTCCCTCCCCATATAAGGCTTTCAACCTAAACAACTACATTTCCCTTATTTTATCAAACAAACATCTATCTTTTGATGAACTACAACTATCTCATACTGATCTCCCCCTATCTTTATTTGTTCATGCCATGGCTAATCTAACCTTGATCTCTTCTGAGCCTCGGCACTTAGATGTGCAGTTAAGTTTTGTTGTCAGCTGACACACTGTAGTTTGTCCTGTGCATTAATTATCTATTAAACTGAAATATGAGTTTTCATAAACTCCAGTCCAGGATCATCATTCGTTCCAAATGTTTCTTTCTTTACTAATGAATTAAGCACACATGTCACATCTATGTAATTTATATAGCTTTACTCCATGTTTTCTATTATTATAGGAGCTAAGGCCCGCATCATATCACCGAGATTATTCCAGAAGCCACCCCCCGCCTCATGGTCCTGCTGACTCTTCTCCACTGTCAGCAGATTATCGCGAACTCAAATGTAAGCACTCCGTCGTCTTCACCCGGTTCTCAGAGGACGTCCAGGGCAGGAGAGGTGGAACCGCTCATACAGCAGGTATGCCGCTCATACAAGTCGTGGCGTGTTGTGCTCATCTATTCTCTTCTCACCTCGACGGGTGTGCTGGATTTTTCACTGTTTTCAAAAACATCTGGCCCTTTCATCACTTTGTATGTCTGCTCACATGGCTTAATTTGAAAACCATGAAAACTGATATGAGAAACTATAACAAAATAACTTCCTGGTACTCTATACAGATCTTTACTGTTAAAATTTATTTCCCACTTTCATCCAGAATAAGGCAATGGTATAGCCTTCAGTTTTCCTGAACTCCCTTATTTATTTGATGGACACACCAGCGATAATCTACTTAATGTTTCATTAAAGTATATTGTCTATATCAGAACTTCTCAAGCTTTTTTTTTATCTTACTTCTTTACATTTTTAAAAATTACTAAGGTTGACAGACCAGTTGGATTTATCTGGTTTAGATGGGTTTATAAAATATCTATCAATATTTACCGTACTAAAAAGCAAAGCCATCTAAAAATAATTGTGTGTTAATTCATTTAAAATAAAAATAATAAACCAATTGCATGCTACTATTAAAAATATTTATGATAATTAACTACATGTTTTGAAAACAAGTGAAAAGAATGGTATTACGTTGCATTTTACAAGTTTCTTTAATGCCTGTCTTATTAGAAAGCATCCAGAGTCTCATAACTGCTTCCACATACAATTGTTTGCAATACATTATTTTGGTTGGCGTATATGAAGGAACTCTAGCCTCACAAAGATAGATAATTGATGCATGTAGAATTCCTATGTAAATTTTATGTAGTTTGTTATTTTGATGCCCAATATAGGGAATAGTCAATATGTCTTGATTAACAGCACACAAGAATTTGCATTCTTACTAATTAGTTGATGCTAGTATGTTATGATTATTTTTAAAAGATCAAAAATTCATGTAAAATGTATGGGGAAGACAAGTAGTCTTAGTATTATCAACTCTGAAATTCTAAGAGAATCATATTTTCAAACTTCTCCATTCTGTCCTCACTGCTCCACCCTGAGATTTTCATTGTTCTATTCATCCCCTGTACTTGTGTTAGAGTTGGCTCCTGGGCGTTTTCTAGAAGGTTATCTTTTCATCCAGGTGCCTTGTTACAGCTTATGTAACCAACTGCTGGAGTCTCTGAAATGTCTGCATTTCTCTACTTTAATACCTCCCCTTCCCATTGAGTGTCTCTGGCAAACTAGACCATTAAAAAATAAATAAATAGAATGGTGTTATAGTTCTCTAATTAAATTAGGGAAACAGATCAAAAATTATAACAGTATATTGTTATTAACTAAATTGGTTAAATGTATATAATGTGTAAGAGGTAATTTATGCTTCTGTATCTTCTATAGCTTTAGATGGTACACAGTTTACAACACACATATATTTAATAAATACTTGTATATGTGTTAGATTGGTTGTGATAAGGGACCCATGCACCCATACAACAAGCTTTTGCAGCTCCTTCCTTCAACAAGTGAAATTTATTTCCCTACTTTTTAAATCTTTCTTGGACTTGCAATTTTTTGCCAATTAAATGCAGTGGGTGCTGTCCTAGTTCTAAGATTTGGCCTTAAGCACCTTGAAAACAAAAACCAAGTTATTCTCCTTCTCCTGTACCACCACCTACATCTTCCTCCCCCTCTCCCTCTCCTCCCTTCTTTCTCTTTCTCTCCTCTTCCCCTCTTCTTCTCTCTCTCCTCCCTGTATCTCCACCATAAGAAGAAGCTTAGGCTAAGATTTGGAAAGTTTGTTACTAAGTAATAGATAACTGACACAACGTTTTTCAAGAGTATATTTTTTTCTTTTTTATGTATCACTCTGGGAATTATTATTATTATTATTTTGCCTGAGATCTGAGATGTAGTTGACTTCATAGTAAGAAAATAAACTTTTCATACTTGAGATATATAGAATTCTAGTTTCTTAGCAAATTTTATGTGTAGTTTGTACTAAAGTGTTTTCTTTAGTCAAGATTATCAATGACTATAGGTGGATAATCAGGAAAAACAATAATAGTCTTGTCATAGAGAAAATAGCTTTGTAAATAAATGTTACATGCTAAACTTTTCTTTTTGAATTAAGCACTGCCTTAAAATAATTTATTTTAAATATATTATGGTGTTGTTCTTGTTTTGGCTTCACAGTATGTTACATATGACCCTCATAATTTCTTAAAATAATAATGATCAAACAAAATGATGGGTGGTAGAAGATGAATTTCTACTCCCTGCTTTAGTTTTTGTTACAATAAAGATGAACCAAATCCTTCATTCATTAAGCAAACAGTGTATCTACTCTGAACCAGGTAAGGCTAGGATCATAACAGTGCATACAATGGAGAATAAAATAAAAGTATGCTCTTTCATTGCAAAGCTTATAGTGAAGCAGAGGAAGACAGAAATCATTCAAATAACTACACAGGTTATACATCAAGGAAAAACTATAAAAATAATAGGATTATAAAAGAAAACTTGGGCTGAGGTGAACTACGATTTAGATTGGGGATCTATTAAAGTATCCTGTTAAAAGTGACATTTATCAGAGTTAAAGGCTGATTAGAGAGCAAATATATTACAAGCATGGAAAAGAGAATGCCAGAAAGAAGAGATAATATGTGCAAATGCCTTAAATTGGAAAACATTTAGGTATTTGAAAAAAACAAAAGGTTAGCGTGGTTGATTGGCTGTGGCAGAGAGATGATCTACATTAGGTTGGAGAGGAATGAGGGGAGTTGACCTTGTATGGCCAAGTACACCTTGATGAGAATTACAAACCGTATCCTAAGCACATGGTGAGTCAGTGAAGGGGTTAAAAGTGGGGAATATTATTGAATGGATACTTTCTTTTCCTTTTCTTGTTTAGTTAAGCAATGCACAGGTAAAAAGCACATAAATCATTAATACATATTTGTATTATTCAGGATTCTCCAGAGGAACAGAACCAGTGGGAGAGACAGATGATGATAGATAGATGATAGATAGATAGATAGATAGATAGATAGATAGATAGATAGATGATAGATAGATAGATGATAGTTAGATAGACAAACACACAGGCATACAGATTTATTATGAAGAATTGGATGGGCTAACATGGTTACGGGGGTTGAGAATCTGAGAAGTCGAAGTCTTAGGATCCGACATTTGTAAAACTGGGGACCAGCCCCACAGTGACAGGGCTGGAGAAAATAAGATGCACAGCCTGCACAGGCAGGCGGGAAGCAGGAGGGGCAAGTTCCTCTGTCCTCCAGCCTTTGTTTCATTCAGACCCTCACAGCATTGGGTGGTGCCCACCCACATTGGGAAGGACAGCTGGCTGTACTAGGTCCATGGATTCAAATGCTCTCTTGTCCAGAAACATCTTTACAGACACACCCAGAATCTGAGCCCTTTTGGGTCAGTCAAGTTGAACCATAAAAATAAACCACCACAGTACTCAAAGAATATTCACCAAATGGTCTCACCTTTGTAAGCTGCACCAGTTACTGAGACCACTCTCAACTCCTCTGTCTGTTTTTATCCCACCTTCTCCTAGAGTTATCACCCCTTTGACACCCAATGCTTTAGTTTTTCTTTCTTTAAAACTTTATATAAATGATAATAGATACCCTGTAGCTGGTTTATTTTGTTCTATGTTATGTCTAGCCCTGCAGCAACAGTAGTTTATTTAACTCATTTTCTGTAAAATGTTCTCTATTCTGACTACGCCTCAATGTATTTATTCATTGTGTCATTGATGGGCATTTAAGCCGCATATGGGTTTTGCTGCAAAGTTAATGTTTTTATACATGTTATTTTTTGTTTGCTTGTTTGTTTTGTACCCATGCCTACATTCCTACTGAATATATATGAAGGGGAGATATTGCTAGACCAAAGGGCAATGTATATTCAAATTTACTACTACTAATAAAACAGTTTCTAAATTTCCAAAGCCTATTGTACTTAATTATACTTTAGTGGTATAAAGTAAAAGAAAATAAATCTACTATAGGAAGAAAAATAAGAAAGAAATTTATCTGCAGGGATCTTGGTGTTGGATGGAAAGTAAAAGAAATCTCTCCTGAGACTTTATGCTCACACACTGGCCCTCTGCTGGACTGCAGCTACTGAGCTGAAACTCTCACGCTGAGAATTTATTTGTAAGTGATCCCGTGTAAGTACCTTCAGGCACCAGGCCGAAGCAACTGTAAGTACTCTCCAGGGGAATGGTTCTTCCAGTCAGTCCCTCCTGAAATCCCATAGATAATGTTCCAGAAGAAATAAAACCACAGTTTAAAAAATCACACAACCAATAATTTTTTAAAAAAATCATAAGCAAGAACTTACAAAAACAAAAGAACCAAAAGTCAAATTACCAAAAATTACAACTACTGAAGTTACAAGACAAAATAAAATTTAATTAACTATATATTATTTTAAATAGACAAAATAATTAAAATATGAACAATCAACAAAATACAATAGAAATATGAAACAGGACCTATTAAACTGGAGTACGTAGATGTATGATTTTTCAAACAGGATCACCATGGAAGAGATTAACTACATTAAGGAAAAGAAAACAACATGGATAATTGAGAAGATATGCTTAGATACATGAGAAAAACAAATGATAATACTCAGATATAATGGCTAAGGATTTTCCTAAACTTAAAGGGAATAATCTTCAGATTCAGAAATTCTGATCAATTCTTAGGAGTTTAAATAAAAGAAACCCAAACTTAGACATGTTATACTCAATCTGAATGAAACAAAGAGCCAAAAAGACATCTGAAATTACACAGTGAGATAAGACCAGTCGCCTCCCCAGGAGACGGGATGAGACTGAGACATGACCTTGCACTCCTGAAACGGTGGTCGGTGGTCGGAAGGCAGCATCATTTCCTGGGAACTGCAGGGAGAGAACACTGCTAGCCCAAGGCGCCTGCCCAGAGGCTAACAGTGAAGGCAACTAATGCCTGGGTGAATACTAATTTAGTGGGGTTTTTTTTTGTTTTGCTGCTATTGTTTTTACCACCCAAAATCCTCATTATAAATAATTATAAATATTTTATAGGATATTCTATAGATGGAGAGGAACAAATCCCCAAAAGGAAATTATTTAGTTTGAAA
Organism: Trachops cirrhosus; assembly: GCA_028533065.1. Lineage (NCBI taxonomy): Eukaryota > Metazoa > Chordata > Mammalia > Chiroptera > Phyllostomidae > Trachops > Trachops cirrhosus. The sequence continues at coordinate 2,217 of JAPYXV010000058.1, read as the reverse complement.
GAAGAGATCATGAGCCAAGATGATGGTAAATAAATGGGAATATATAAACAACCTCCCTGAATAAAACAATAATAACATTGTAACATTCGAGAGGTACATCAGCCTCCTTGGGCTGTTATAACAAAGTATCACAAACTGGGCTGCTTTAAAGGACAGAATGTATTGTCTCGTACTTCTAGGGGTTAGAAATTGGAAATCCAGTTGTGGGTATGGTCATGCTCCCTCTGAAGTTTCTGGAAGAGAATCTGTTCCATCACTTTCTCTTAGCTTCTTGTGTTGCTGGCAATCCTTGGAATTCCTTGGCTTGTAGAAGCATCACTCTTGTCTTTGCTCCATTGTCACATGGCTTATTGTGTGCCTGTGTATCTTTTCTCTTCTTCTAAAGATACAAGTCATATTTGATTTAGATCTTACCCTACTATAGCATGACCTCATTGTAAAATGATTATATCACACAGACCCTAATACCAAATGAAGTCATATTCCCACGTAATGACATTTAGAATTTGAACATATATTTTGGGGGGACCCAATCAACCCACACAAAGAATTAAAAGAAGATGCCAAAATTCAAACAGGAATTGAAGAGGGAAAGAAATGAATGGCATTAAACTGCTATTAGATCCTTATAATATCCTGGAGAGAATAAAGTTATTAACTTGAGACTTTAAGTTGAACACGCACGATGAAAATATTGTTTGTACATATGAGCTATTTAATAAAAGATTAAAATTAATCTCAACATGCTTATGTTCTTATGAAAACATAAGATTTCTTGGCAGAATTCCTAAAACATAAGTAAAATAATATATATATATATAGATTTTACACAAATGTTATGTGCTAACAGACAAGTGACATTATATGTACACATCTGGCCTCTGATGTTTTATAAGGAAGGAGACTTGTACTTTTAGCAGTGTTTCCTGTGAAGATTCTTAAAGAAAGGCAATGAAAGGTGTTGAAAAATACTGCTAATGGCAAAACAAAGACACTGCACATTAGTCAATGGAAGACAAGTCTCATTTCCATCTCCCTGCCATCAAAACTCAGCTGCTAGCATTACAAGGAACATAGAGAAAGCTGAGAAATACATTTCACAAAAAAATTTCCACAAAGAATAAGGAAATATGTTTTAATCAGATTTTTACAGTCCCATTATTATGAGCCATGCGTAGAACTAGAAAATGACTTTGTTATACAGAATTGTGTTACATAATGGCATTTGTATCAATGGAAATTTATACATGATTCAAGCAAACAAGTAAGGACAACTTTTCCTCCTGACTTATCCACCTGAACTTCACAACTCCTGCTTCACTTACCTGGCTTTTGTTAAGCAAATATTAGCTCTATCTGGATTTCAATAATTACCTCTGGAACAGCTAATTTGAAGACAGCTGGAACAGCTAATTTGCTATTTTTTACCTGCTAATTAGCTATTTGCAATAGAACTTTAAAATACTACCCTAATCTTTGCCCTTATTTCCTTATGCTGTATGCAATTACCTGTTACTTTGTTTAAGTTATGTCTTTAACAGAAACTGTCTGGAAGTTAAGATTTGTCTCTGTTGGGTCACTGCTGCCTGCACCAGTTATTTCAATTCTGTGACATTCCAGGCCATATGTGATCGGTAACTACATTCCAGCTTGGGCACCGCATTTCACTTTTGTCAATTATCTAGGGACCCAACAGGAAAATGTACAATTGTGTGCAAGTCTTCCTAAGATCACTCTTGGCTGCCGTGGATTGATAGGTTCTCAGATGTACAAATTAATGAATTCTGTCACAAATTGATTGCGGTTGGTCTCCTTCTTCTTGTCAGAAATGACAATATCGGTTCTGCATATGGGTCAAGGAGGAGGACAGGCTGGAAACGCTAGGTCTTTCTCTGCTAGCAATTAGGAGCTGCTTGATGCTTTAAGTGCCTGTGGATAAATACAACTACTGTAATTGCAGAGCCATTTTTAGAATTGTGCATCCACTGAGACACTTTGACCTGCAGCAATAAACAACCGGGCAGTACTTGAACTGTGCATATCAGTTAATTAGAAAATGAAAATGTAACTGGATAGATTAATTCAACAACCTACACAAGCACAGTGATAGTATCCTAGTACCTGTAATGTTTTCTTGTTTTTCCTCTTTTCCTTTTTGTTTTCTTTCCAGAATAACCATCCCTTTGAAAACAAGGTATTTGCCCTTTTTTCATTAAC
>JAPYXV010005799.1:0-10265 GCA_028533065.1 Trachops cirrhosus | reverse complement strand
TCAGCCCTGGCTGGTGTAGCTTAGTGGATTAAGCGCGGGCCTGTGAACCAAGAGATCACGGTTCGATTCCCAGTCAGGGCACATGCCTGGGTTGCAGGCCAGTTCCCAGCAGGGAATGCACAGGAAGCAACCATACATTGATATTTCTCTCCCTCTCTCCTTCCCTTCCCCTCTGAAGATAAATAAATAAAATCTTTAACAAAAAAAAAGAATTGTTCAGCTCCATCGTAACCTTACAGGGCCCATCATATGTGCAGTCTGCTGACGGCAGTGTTACGTGCCACTTAAATGGAAATTACGTATTTACTTAGGGGAAGACTAACACCGGGAAAGCCTCCTGCTGGCCATTGTTCGTGTTAACTTGAGGTCTTTCCTGCCCAGCGCTGGGTCCGGTGGCTGGCATCCCTTCAGGCTGGCGCAGGGGACCTGTGCGTCCTGGGGAAGGGCGATGGCTCTGGGCTTGAGAAAGACCACCTTCATCATGATAAGTTTCCTTCCGATTCTGAGAGGTATTATCGGAAGTAACACTTCGGATTTTAGCAGTTGTTCTCAGCATTTAGAGAAATGATCAGTTTTCCCCCCGACTTTGTGGCTCTTTTCATAGCGAGTTTATGAAATGAATTGTCCGACTCCCTTGTTAATAATGAGAACGCTCAACGTGTTTTCCTGTGCTTGATTTTCAGCTAATAGTGCTGGACCCGCCGGTGAGTAGTTGGGTGCTGGGCGGCCGGTGCCCCGGCGTGGGGACCCCTCGTGCCTCCCGTAGCCCCTCGTAGAGCCAGTGTAGACCCGACGGCAGTTTTCACGTCGCCCGCGCTGTGCTTCAGGGTTGGCCCGAGCCAGCCCTGCCGCGGCCCAGACTCCGGCCTCGTCTCTCGCCCACAGGTGGAAGAAAGCGAGAGGGAGTGGTCGGTCCCCCACTGTTTCACCATTTATGCTGCTCAGAAAACAGTCATGGTGGCGGCCAGGTAAGAGCCTCCACGTCCGCACCCCAGTGGGCCCGGGGCCCAGGAGCGGGGCTTCCAAGTCGGGGGGCACCCTCCCACAGCTGTGGGGTGGCACGTGCCCCGTGGGGGGGTGCTAGGGGAGGCTCCACCTGGGAGTCTGCCCCCGAGACCGGCTGCGGCCCTGCCCAGCTGCTCCCTGCGCCTCAGGCTCAGAGCCGGACAGGAGCGGGCCTGCAGAGACGGCTGGCCTCCACTTCAGTCAAGGTCCTGCCAGCGGCTAGGGGGCGAGCCGACACTTCCCCGGCGTCCGGCCGGCCCCCAGCTGTGCAGTGTGAAGCTGACGGGCGGGCTCCGGAGCAGCGCTCCCACTTCATCTGCTCAAGGGGGGGCGCCCGCCTCAGCCGTGGCACCGTGCTGTGCTCAGCCCTGGAGGGCCCGGTGGCCCCAGCACAGCTCTCTCGGGCAGGCGTGGCAGAACAGGGAGCGTCAGGAAACCCTGGCAGCTTGTAGTGATCCAGCAACCAGTATCTGAGACTTTAGATCTTGTTTCAGGGACAAACTACCCAGTGGAGAACCCCAGTCCACCCGAAGGTGCTGCCAGGGGGTGCAGGCAGAGCCCCCAGCAGGCACCCCGACCCCGCCCCCCTCTGAGAGGCTGTGCGGGCCCCGGGAGCCGGCTCTGAGCCTCGGCCGTCCCCCCACAGCACCCGGCTGGAGAAGGAGAAGTGGCTGCACGACCTGAACGGTGCCATCGAAGTGGCCAAGGGCAGCGGGGACGCGGCCCCGGCTCTGCCAGGCAGCGCCGTGTGCGCTGCTCCCCGTGGTGAGTTCCGGACGAGGCCCCTGGGGCGCCCCATGAACTGGTTTCTTGCGTCACCGCCTGCACTCCTTCACGAGGAGCTGTCCAGGCCGCGCCCGAGGGGGAAGGGGTGGCTCGTCCCCCAGAAGCCCTGAGGTTTTGCTGCCTGCTCTTGGCCTGGGGGTGAAGGGGCGGCTCCCTGCTCCCAGGGCCCCGCTCACCAGGGCAGGCCCCTGCGTCTCTGAGCGGAGGGTGGACTTCTCCCCCAGGACCCTCCGACGAGGTCTCTCTGGAGCAGGAGTCGGAAGAAGATTCCCGCAGCGCCCACAGCCCCTTGGAGGGCCAGGGCCAGCACCAGCACCGGGCCAACACCACGGTGCATGTGTGCTGGTACCGCAACACCAGCGTCTCCAGAGCTGACCACAGCGCAGCGGTCGAGGTACGAGGTGGGGCTGGCCCGAGCACGCTCCGCTTGTGCTGGCTGCTGGGGAGGGGACCCCGGGGGCCCCAGGTGGCAGGGCTGGGCTAGGCCCACAGCGAGCTGCCTCCTGCTCTCCCGCCTTGAGCACAGCTGCCCAGGGCTGCCCAGGGCTAGCCAGGGTGGCGGAGTGCGGGTCACCCTTGGGGCCAGGTGTGCCGAGTACTAGATGGGTTGTGCGCTCTGGCCACTGGCTCTTCAGGTCACCTCCTACGAGGTGTGGGTTGTGAGCTCAGGGGGCAGGAAGGACAGAGCCCCAAGCTCAGCTGTCAGGTGGGGCCTGACACCCGGGCGCATGTGAACTGGAGGCCCCCATGAGCCATCCTTAGCGGGCGCACACACCTGGGTGTGGAGGACCAGATGTGTCACTCGAGGGTGGCCACAGGGAAAGTGGCGTTGGCACCAGCCCAGGGAGGGGACGCTGCAGAGGGCGGTCTGCCCCTGGCGAGTTGCACCTCACCTCAGTCCGAACTCTTCCTGAGTGGACACCTGCCCCCACCCCCCACGTGAAAGGACCTCCCAGACTTGGCTCCGTGGGGTCTGGCTCAGCACCCTCGTCTCACACCGGAGCATCTGTGACGGCTGTGAGGGGGAAACCAGCCCCTTAGACTGCAGAGGGGTCCGCCTGTACCCTGAGCACACCTGCTCCCAGGAGACCCAGGAGGATGGGGCCAGGAGGGTGATGGCTCTGGTGAGCCCGGGTCCTGGGACCCTGACTGACACGCTCCCGTTTCTTTCAGAACCAGCTTTCAGGGTATCTGCTGAGAAAGTTCAAAAACAGCAACGGCTGGCAGAAGCTCTGGGTGGTCTTCACCAACTTCTGCTTGTTCTTCTACAAAACCCATCAGGTAGGGGTGCTTATGGGGGCCTGGGGCGGCCATGTCCGTCTGTCCTGCTCCAGAATCTCCTTACCGTCCCCCGGGCACCTCGGCCTGTGGTGCGTGTGACCCCACTGCCACGGGAGGGGAGGGCGGGAGGCCGGGGCGCCCACAGAGCTGTGCTGCCCGGCCCCCCAGGACGACCACCCCCTGGCCAGCCTTCCCCTGCTGGGCTACAGTGTGAGTGTCCCCGGAAAGGCTGACGGCATCCACAAGGAGCACGTCTTCAAGCTGCAGTTCAAATCCCACGTCTACTTCTTCCGGGCCGAGAGCGAGTACACATTCGGGAGGTAATGGCTGCCTGGTCCTCCTGCCCCTTGGGGCTGGCACGGAGCTCCCCAGGTCCCCAGGTCTTCACCGGCCCCTGTCTTGTCCCACTCAGTCCGTATTCTGGGTCGCTCTTGGGGAGCATTTGAGCACAAGCCCACTGGGCAGACGGCCACGAAGTGCTCCGCTTCCCAAGCGAGAGTCCTGAGCGTGATGACCGCCCCCTTCCTCCAGGTGGATGGAGGTGATCGAGAGCGCCAGCAGCTCGGCCGGGCGGGCGGGCGCCCCCAAGGAGGCGTGAAGCCCCTCCTGCCTCAACAAGGACGGAGCAGGAGGCACGGCGAGGCCAGCCCAGGCCCCACGGCTGCTCATCCCGTCTTCCCATCAAGGGACACCTGGCAGGGACGTTGTCCCCCTGAAGACCCGGGGCGGGTGCTGGCCCCGTGGGGCCGCAGGAAGCACACGCCCGTGCAGGTGGGAGTGCAGGCCCGGGGCGGCCCCACGGCCCCCTGCCACCGCTGCAAGCTTGCCTGGCTGCCCTGCCCTTCGGTTCCGGCCAGCCGGGGGTGGGCACAGAAGTCCAGCAGGAGCCGCGCTGCTGCCCACCCGCACACCTCTGGAGAAGTGGAGACCAAAGCCCCAGGCGCCCTGGGGGGGCGGGGCCTCTAATTTATTCGTTCCTGCTGTTGCTTAGCAAGTGGGAGTCGACACACACACCTTCCCCGTGCTCACGTGCGCATGGCTGAAAATAAACGGCGTTTTCCTGCACCTGCCCGCGGCCTCTCGGTTCCATCTTGGGTCGCTCCGAGGTCACCGTGTGCTGTGACGACTCAAGCCAGGTCCCCAGTCGGGTCTTTATTGAAAGCAGCAGGAGCCTCTCCGTGTTCTAGGAAACTAACACCGTCCACCTCAGAGCAGACGGGGACGCACGGAGCTCAGGTCTGTCTCACACACACACACGCACACGCTCTGGCTGACACGCGCACTTACGAGAAGCCACGGCACCTGACCCCACACCACAAGGCAAGTCTACGACCCTGTGGGCCATCGTGGGCCCGGGGGGGGGGGGGGGGGGGGAGGCGGCCAACATGCCCGACAGTCTCCGCTCTTCCATCCTGGTGCCGCCACCCCTGAGCCCAAGGAGGGGAGGTCCGCCGAGGGGAGGCGGGGGCTGTGCCGCCGCACGGTCCTCCGTGAGTCTTCACCAGGGAGCCGCAGCCGGGCTGGGAGGGGACAGGAAGCAGAGGGCCCCTGGCGCAGGGAGAGGCCCTGTCCCACGAGGTTCCAGGTCGGCGCGGTCCTTGCGGAGCTCGCCCCCTCCACAGACGCGGCGTTAGCGGGCCGACGTCAGGTGGTTTCTGTTGTGGGAAAACCTGGAAGAGGCAGGCCCGGTCACGGCCCCAGGCCCTGGTGCAGGAAGCCACCAGGGGGCGCCCGCGGAGGCCGCAGCGCGGAGCAGCCCTGGGGGGCGGGGGAGGGGGCGCCGCCCAGCGTAGCCCAGTCGGGCTGGAAAGGCCCAGCGCCCCCTCTAGAATCGGGACAGCAAAGAAACCCCCGAAGCCGCCCTGGGCCCGCGCCAGCGCCCTCACCTCTGCACCCGCTCCACCAGGTGAGCCATCAGCTTGTCCGAGATGCCGGGGCAGGACTCCTCAGCCAGGCTGAAGGCGTTCTCCAGCTCCTCCAGCGCGCCCACGCCCCCGCCACTCTGCCTGTGCTTCTCTTTGAGCTGCGGACACCCCCCGGGCACCCGGTCAGAGGCTCGGGCCGCAAGCTTCTTGGGCCCTCGCCTGTGACTTGCATTTGGGGGCCCCACCGGACACCTGAGGGTCTTGGTTATCGAGAGAGGTCTCTGCCAGCCTAACCACAGGGCTCCCTCCCAGCTGTGGTGGCAGCTCAGGACTCAGGTCCAGCGGACGTGAGAGAACAGCTCAGAAACTAACTCCCAGGGTGCAGTGCACAGTGGGAGTGCCCTCAGGGTTTCTGGGCATGCCCCTCGGCCGCCGAGCTGGCTGCCCCGAGCTGTGGGAACCACTGGCCTGGTGGGGAGGAGATGTTAGGGACAGGTCAGCTCAGCCACCCTGCCACACCCCCCAACTCCACATAAACGGGGGAGTCAGCGGGGGGAGCCTGCGTGCCTCCAAGGACACGTCACCCTGCAGCCCACAGAATCAGCACCCCAGGGGGTGCCCTGGCGGGCCGGACGGAACTCTGCCACCGCACCGGTGGGTTCACTGCAGGGGCTGCGTCGGCCCACAGCCCCCACGACCACGACCTGGCAGGCAGCAGCCGGGTCCTCCTGTCGGACACCACCCGCGCCGCAGGCCCTGTCCACGTGGGGCCCAGCCTCAGACCCAGGTGCCCACCCTGAGCTCACGAGCTCCCGGTGCGCAGCCCTGCTCCGCCTGACAACGCCTCCCCCGACGAGCCCCGGGCTCCTGGGGGCCGGGTCGAAGACTGCCTGTCCTGCCCAGATGGCCCCCTTCTCAGGAATGCCCGCCGCACCCCGGACTCTAGGTGCTGCCCTCTCGGGTGGGAGTGGTCACGTGACCCACTGCCACCCCAAGTCCAGGGCGTGGGGCTCCCGGCACACCGTCCTCCTGGGGTGCTGCCGCCCGTCCACCAGCAGGCGACGCAGACCTGGGAGTCGGTCACCCTGAGGCCTCCCTGCCCTGGGCCTGACGCCAAGAACGAGGCGTCTCAGGTGCTTCTGGCCGCCCGCGTTTGCAGCTCAAAGCCATCCTGGGGCCCCAGAAGACACAGGCAGGCCCAGGGCCTCGAGAGGACCACGTCGGGAACGCTGCGCAGGCCACTTCCAGGCCTGGGTCAGACCACCACGTGCAGGGCGCTGCGGTCCCTGCCCCACAGGGCCGGGCCCTCACCTCTCCGAAGACCGGCCGGACGAGCGTGGACAGGCACTGGGACCGCGGCTGCCTCTTGACAGGCTCCGCAGGCTGCAGAGGCAAGGCCGCAGCGGGTCAGCAGGGCGGAGGCCCCACCCCGTCTCGGGCCCCCTCGAAAGGCACACAAGGATGGGGCTGGGAGCGGGCGCCACCCCAAGCCTCCTCAGCTGACAGGCCCCCCACAGGCCCCCCGCATGCGCAGGACCACACCTTCTGGGGACCGTGCAGGGCCGTCCCCTTGTGCAGCTTGCTGTGCGGGCTCGGCCGGATGGTGGGGGGAAACGTCCAGACGGGGCCCTGCTCTCCGTCCTCAGCATCTCCGTCCCTGCAGCGGAGGGGAAGCGTCAGGAGCGCCCCGAGGGCCAGGACTCGGGGGTCAAGGAACACACCCCACTCGGCACCCCCACACCACTGTCTGAGGCAGCCTCACGGCCGTAAATGCCGGGCAGGGCTGCACCCAGACCGCAGGAGCCCGGCAACCACGCAGGCACCGGCAGCCAGCACCCAAGCCCCCGCCCTGGAGCGTGGGCCCCTGCACGGCGCAGCGCGGCCCGAGGGGGAGCCCCGCGGCACAGGCAGGCCTACATGTCCGAGTCCTCGGAGCTGGACTCCTCGCCGTGGCCCTCGGACTTCCAGCGCTTGTAGCGGTCGATGAGCTCGGTCAGGAAGGAGGTCTTCCGCGTGTAGCGCGTGATGAACTTGTGCTTCAGGAGCTCTTTGGCAGTGGGCCGCTGCGGGCGGGGGGGGGGGTGTCGAGAGTCACTGGGCACGGGCCCTGCGCCTCCCAGGTCCCACCACAGACCCCCGGAGAGGGCTGCAGCCGCCCTCCCCAGCCCGGGAGGGCTTACAAATCGGGGGTCCTTGTTGAGGCAGGCCTCCACGAACTCCTTGAAGGGCTTGCTGTGGTGGCCCTCCAGCGTGGGCGGGCTGTTCTTGGGGATCAGGAACAGGACGCGCATGGGGTGCAGGTCTGAGTTCGGAGGCTCGCCCTTGGCCAGCTCGATGGCTGTGATCCCCAGTGACCAGATGTCGGCCTGCAGGAGCCACACAGGACGCTTGCTGCCAGAGGCCCCCCGAGCCCCGCCGCACCCCCTCACGCCCGCCTGCGCACCTTGAAGTCGTAGGCCGACTGCTTGATGACTTCGGGCGCCATCCAGAAGGGGGTGCCCACGAACGTGTTCCTCTTGATCTGCGTGTCCGTGAGCTGCCCCGCCACCCCGAAGTCCGCCAGCTTCACGTCGCCCTGCTCTGAGAGCAGCACGTTGGCAGCTGCTCGACACGGGACACCAGGGCGTCACCCTCGGAGCCCCGCCCGGTGTGCAGCCCCTGAAGACGCGCCTGCTGCCGGCCCCCTGCCCCCTGCGGACACCAGCAGAGCTGTCCCCAGGTCCTCGGTGCATCCACCCAGCAGGCCAGAGACAGAGCCAGCTCTGTCCACCCTCAGACCCAAGGCCACAGGGCAGCGCCTGCGGGCACCAGCCAGCGTGAGGGGCTCACCCTGCGCACACCCCCGCCCAAGCTCCGAGGCCCCGCCAGGGACTGCCTCGCACGGCAGATCCAAGAACGGAGCAACTGCCTTTGTCTCCCAAACCGCCAGGCAGGCAGGGGACCCTGGCCTCCCCCTCACCCCACTAGCGTCTCCGGTCAGCCCCTCAGCCGCGGCCCTCCCGCGGACACTCCCGCTCACACCTGACACAAACAAGAATGTGCACTGTCAGCTTCAGTGAGGTCCCTCCTCACACTGGGTGCACAGTAGGTGTTTTCCCCACACGGGAACCGGTGCTAAGACAGTTCCCCTGTTACGGCTGTGTCTTCTGTCAGCAGAGCTGACGGTCCTGCTCAGACCCCAGGCCCACTGAGCCACACGGATCCCCACCCCGCAGACACCGGGCTCCACGGCCCCACACCCACAACGCCCCACCACGCCCGGCCCTCCCAGGGTCAGGCTCAGGGGCCCAGTGCGGGGGCCACGCCCCGAGGGACCTTTGATGTCTCTGTGGATCTTGCGTTCGGAGTGCAGGTAGTCCAGGCCCTTCAGGATCTCCCGCAGGATGGTGGCGATGTAGGTCTCCTCCAGCGGGCCAGGTTTCAGCTGCGCAAACACGGGACAGTGGGGCCCCAGGCTCCCTGCAAGGCCACTCCGCCCACGCTTCCACGCCACCCAGACCCTCACCAAGGACCGAGCTCAACCGCCTCTCCACAGGGGCGACCCTGTGGGTGGCGGGCCGCCCACTCCGTTAACGACTTCGGAAGGAAGACAAAGTTTCAGGTGTGAGTCAGGCGGGTGGGGCAGGGTGTCCTTACAGAACACGCACTGCCTTCGCCTTCGCCGTGAGGGCAACAGGAAAACGCGCCCTGGCCACACTCCTGCGCCTGTGTCTGGGGCCCCGGCAGAGGCCCGGGACCAAAACCAGCACCTGGTTGGGCTTGGCCGGCTCCCGACTGTCACCTAATGCACCGAGACGGCCGAGGACTGGAGGCCCAGAGGAGCCCGGGGAGCCCGGGGTCACCGCGGGGACAACCCCACGGCAACTGCCAGTCTGGCCCTGCCCCCGGCGCCCTGGCATGATGCCCGCAGTTACGGCCTACACCTCACCAGGTCCAGTGCGGAGCCGCCGCCCAAGTACTCCATGATGATCCACAGCTTCGTGCTCTGGGACCAGGGAAATGCCTGTCAGCCCACGGCAGCGAGCGAGGGCCCCATCCCCACAACACACACCCCCTGGCGGGGGTCCGCCCCGGGGCCTCCAGGAAGGGGCCCCAGCAGCCCGGCCCCCCTCCCGTCACACCTGCGGCCGCAGCTCTGCAGACAGACCGAGTGCTCGGAGCAGTGGCGGAAGCGCCCGCAGACCCCGCCAGGGACCCGCGGGGGACCCGCCGCACTCGGCCTCAGCACCGCGCACACCCTGAGCCCCAGGGAGCTCCCCCCGGGCTCCACACGCGCCGCCCCCGGGGCTGCCCCAGCCCGCGCGGGTCACGTGGCCGGTCCAGACCCGGAGACCCCGTTCGCACCCTGCCCCTTCCAGGCTCCGCCTCAAGATGAGACCACCTGCCCGGCCCTCCAGGCTGCGGTTCTGGGGGCCATTCCACTGTGGAGCTGTGCCCACGCTCAGCTGTCGGGGCCCCCGGTCTCAGAACAGGCCCCCCAACACTGCTCCCGGGCGGGGGCGGGTAGGGCCTGCCGGGCTCAGCCCCGGGCCCCAGGAACTCCGCACAGCCCCCTGAGCCCAGCCCCCGCCCCTCCGCCGGCACCTTCAGGTAGGAGCCGAAGTAGCGGGTGATGTAGGGGCTGTCGCACTGGCTGAGCACGGTGATCTCCTGCTGGATGTCCTCGATCTCGTCCTCCGCCTCCTCCAGGTCGATGATCTTGATGGCCACCACCTCCTTGGTGCGGTTGTCGATGCCCTTGAAAACCTCCCCGAAGGAGCCCTTGCCGATGCGGTCCAGCTTGGTGAAGAGCTCCTCGGGGTCCACGCGTGGGTGCTGCGGACACGGGACAGGCGGCCCGTCAGCGGGGGACGGCCCCACAGGGACACGGGTCCCAAGCACAAGGAGCTCACCCAGGTCCTATCTGCGTTTCGTCTCTCCTGTTAGTTCAGAAAACACCGGGGAAGACCCTCACAGGGCACAGAGGCCTGGCCCCGGCCGAGGCGTGGCTGCGGGGCAGGCGGGGAGCCATGCAGGGCGTGCCCGCGGCCCGCCCACCGGCCACCGGCGGGGAGGACCGGGCGAGGCACACTGACGGGTTACCAGGGACAAGCGGTGGGGCGCGGAGACTGCGGGCAGTGAGACCGTCCCGTACCGTGCCCACGCCGACGCGTCCAGGCAGCCCAGGGCACACAGGACAGGCACACACCCCGGGGCGAGGATGTGCGCGGCTCGCGGCTCACGGCTCACGGCTCACGGCTCACGGCTCACGGCTCGAGCCCTTTTCCTGTAAACCTGACGCTGCTCCTGCTCCTGACGGGGCGCCTCAGTGGGCGGGGCGGCATCCCG
>JAPYXV010005798.1:0-10266 GCA_028533065.1 Trachops cirrhosus | reverse complement strand
AAAAAAAAAAAAACAGGCTTCAAGCGATTAAATGCCTTCCACGATTTGATGACCCAAGGCTACACAGCTATTGAACTGTGGAGCAGGATTTGAACCTAGGCAATCTAACTCCAGAGGAAACAAAATAAGATAAGGTTCTCTACTCTGCTGGAACTCACATTCTTGTAGGGGCAGAAATAAACAATAATAGATTAAAACCTTTCATTGCACAGTAACAGATAAGGGTTCACATGCAAAATACCTTTGAAAGCAGGTACTCGGCTGAAACACAGTAACACCCAGTACTGCTATTACGTCCTTTCCTGCTCCCAGTGGAAAGGGAAGATTACCAGTAACGGTCCTTCCAGAACGCCAAGAATGGGGAACGGTGGCGCGGGGGGGGGGGGGGTTGATTTTTACCTCATTTTATCTCCAGCTAGGCAAGATGAAATACTATCCTAGCGAGTATTTAAAGAGGAAGATAACTGTCATCAGAAATGGCTTAGGTGTTTTTTTTTTTTAAATCAAGGAATGTTAGCCAAGTAGTTTTGTAACAGGTTCAAATTCCTGAAATTTGCTGAATTACTTTCCATCATTTCCAGCAAGTCCCTATCATGAGCCCCTCCGCCTACCTACAAATTACTGAGCATCAGTGGGCACCTTAAAAACATAACTTCCCACGTTGCGGGATTAGAACCTGGTTCAGGGGTCAAGTACAAACAACCTTGTACCCGAGACAAGGATCTCAGTTCTATGCCTTTCCAACCTCAGCTTCATCCGCAAATTAGCACCAGTTAAGATGGCTGAATGGTTGAGTGCTTCACCCATTTAAACGCAATCGACCTCATTACTCCAGGAAAACCCTCAATCTCCTCACATAGCACATCCTTCATCTCTCATCTCAAACCCAAACCCACAATTTCTCCCGGCTCCCTCCGAATCCCACCAAGGTCACCCGGGAGGTCCTCTATCTCACCCCGCTTCCCCTGAGAGCGCCTTCTCCCAAAGCCAGCACCCACCAATTGTCTTCGGAAAGCCACGCGAGAGGAAGCCCCCGAACCCAAGTCGAGTGCCAAGACAGCGGCCAGACAGAGCGGCCACCGCAGTGACCGAAGCCCGCTGCAGTAAGCTCATAGCCGCCATGGCTACTATGGGCAATAGAAAGAAGTGGGGGGAGTAACGGGTGCCTAGACGGCCCATTTACCAGCAAGGGCAAAGTCGTAAGGTGGCCATGTTGAGTAAGGGCAAAGGCTGTTTCGGTTCTCTCCGATCGGAGTGAGGCACCGGAAGTGATACCATTCCTGGCGGAAACGCGGTTTGCTTAAGCGAAAAAATGGCTGCAGGCAGTTTAGGTGTTCTTTGTAGAAAAGCGTCAGCCGTCCTAAAGACTTCCAGGTCGTTAATAAATTCTCAGGCCCCGGCGGGCACAAGGTAAGTGATGTGAGCAGTAGGTTTGTTCACCTCTCCAACTTTTGATCGTGTTTGGTTGCAGAGATGATGAGAACAATTATGTTTTCCAAGAATGGAAAGGCTCCCGGGTTGGCTGGAGCACGAACCCAACTCTATGAGGAATGAGTGATTTTATACAAGTCGCCCACCGGCAACATTTCCGTCCCAGCGTCATTTTGTTGCCACTTACTGTGACCAGTCAGTAGTTGAGATTTGTAGATAATTCTAGATTTGTAGAATTCAAGCTACAGTTACTGAAGTATCCCGTTTGGCTGGGTGAGTTGGGAAAAACTTCACTGAAGAGCTTTTGGCTGTGGAGCTGAAGGCTGTGACGGGCTTGGATGGGTGAAAACGAAGGGGCCTTTTTACTCCTGGAATATGTCACAAGGAGACTGTTCAGTAAAGGCTGAGTAAATAAATGAAATTAGCCAAATAAATGAAAAGTTGCCCATGCAGGTGGGAGAAAGGAACATCCTACACATGGTGTTCATTATTTGTGGAAAGTCAGCTTACCATTTTTTACTTTAGGTGGATGGTTTCCTCCCTTTTATTGGCTTTTGTCTATGAAGATGTAAATTTTATAAATAGTTGAGTATGTCTGATTTTTTTTTTGCCTAAAAGGAAGTAATGTTTGTGCTCTTAAATCTACGACTGTTACTGAGCTTCTATTATGTTACCATATTATTACATACACTAACTTAAGAGATAAGCAATATTTTTTTTTCATTTTGCAGAGGCTCAGAGGTTGTAACTTGATCACAAGATAGCAGACTTGAATCAGTTGTTATCTAGTAATCCTTTTTCCTTAAAAATTAATTATATATTTTATTATTATAATAAAATATGTTTATTTGCAGACACTTTGGAAAATAGGGTAAAGTATTTTGAAGAAGAAAGTAAAAATCAGCCTCTGGCTGGTGTGACTCAGTGGATTGATTGCCGGTCTGCGAACCGAAGAGTCACCGGTTCAGTTCCCAGTCTAGACATTTGCCTGGGTTGTGGTCCAGGTCCCCAGTGGGGGGGTGCATGAGAGGCAACCACACATTAATGTTTCTCTCCCTCTCTTTTTCCCTCCCTTCTCTACTCTAAAAATAAATAAAATATTTTTCAAAAACTAAAAAATAAATCAACTTAAAAAAAGTAAAAATCAACTATAATTCCACTAAGAGATAAACAGATTTCTCTTCCTTCTTAACTTTACATGTACACACATACATGTAATTTTATTGATTGATTGATCGATTTTAGAGGGAGAGAGGAAGGGAGACAGAGAAATATTGACTTGTCGTTCTGTGAATTTATGCATTCATTGCTTGATTCTTGTATGTGCCCTGACCAGGGCTCAAACCTGCCCACAATCATGGCAAATTGGGTTGACAGCATAACCAACTGAGCTACCTGGCCAGAGCCCACATAAATGTGATTTTGAAATAAAATCAGGACTATATTTACATATATACATTCTTGTGCTACCACTGTTTCCCCAACTTTTTGTTTTTAAAAATTTCAGATCAACAGAAAAGTTGTAAGAGTAGTACCAAGAATAACCATATACTCTTTATATTAATCACTTCTTAGCATTTTGTTACATTTTTCTTTATCTGCTCATATCCATGTGTTTTGTTTTCTGAACTGTTTTTTTAAATCCTCACCCGAGGATATGTGTATTGATTTTAGAGAGAGAGGAAGGGAGGGACAGAAACATCAATATGCAAGAGAAACATCTGTCGGTTGCTTCCAGTGTGCACCCTGACTGGGAATCGAACCACAGTCTAGGTATGTGCCCTAACAGAGACTTGAACCCATGATCTTTTAGTGTACCAGACAATGCTCCAACCAACTGAGCCACCCAGCCAGGGCTTTTTCTGAACTATTTGAGGCTTGTCAGAATTGCAAACATCATAACACTTCAGCACATATCACCTTAGAACAAGAACAACATCTTAACCACAATACTGCAGTGATCACACTTGGGAATTTAACACTGATACACTACTACTATTCCACTGGTGTTATCTAGCATATAGCCTAAATTCACATGTCCTCAATTGTCCTGGTAATTTTTATTTCTTTTTATTCAGGGTCCAAACAGTGATTGTTTTTTGCATTTGTTGTCATGTCTGTTTAGTCTTTTAAAATCCAGAATGGTTCCTTTATTTCTTTCATGACATTGATGTTTTTTATAAGATCAGCCTTTGTAGAATGTCCCTCCATTTGGATTTGTCTGAATGTTTCTTCATGATTAGATTTAGGTTAAATTTTTTTGGTAGGACTACAACAACACTTGTGACACACTTCCCTATTGTATTTTAAATTATTTATCTAGGTCATTAAATATTCTTTAAAAACATGATTTTAAAATTATTTCATAATATATTGTCATACAGAGACATGATAATTTTTTAAACCATGGTTGCACATTTACATTATCAACTTTCTTATATACGAGCACAATGATAATACTTAATAGATGTTTAAATTTATCAGTTCTCATCTATGATAACTTCTTCGGTTGAAATTTCTAGATGTGGACTTAATGGGTTAAGGGACGAAGCATTGCGGCCTCTCATACATGTTGCAAAATTAACCTTCAGAGTATTTAATCTACTCATATACCCACTAGCAGTTTATGAAGGACCTACAAATGTTACCTTGAAATATAATTATATAAATATATTACCTCTGAGATTATAAGGCAGCAACATCTACAATGCAATTTTAAATAATTTCTAAAGTATTTTATAAGCTTATTGTTTCTTGTGCCAAAACCATGAGTAAGTTTTTTAACATTGTAGGTGAGGAAATGATTCCATCTATTGCTTATATAATTCAAATGTAAAACTTGAACTTGTTTATGTACTGTTTCAGGCTTTCTCTTAATTTGTTGCCTAAGAATACACCAAATGTCACACCTTTGCACCACTGTAGAATACTTCATACCACATTGTCAAGGAAAGGACTGGAAGAATTTTTTGATGACCCAAAGAACTGGGGGGAAGAAAAAGTAAAGTCTGGTGAGATATTTAGGTTGATTGGTATTAAATGTATCTATTGAACCATCCATTGTCTTGTAATTATTTATCCAGTTTGGGAATTACTTGGGTGTTTCCATTTCCAATTTCCTTTGGGAATGTCTATTAGTGAAAATTAAAAGGACAATATAATAAACTTAATTGTTTCTTGGCAGCTTGGCCAAAGGTTTAGAATAGGAGGAGGCTGAATTTTTTTACTAAGTTGATGTTTGGGGTTTATTTTAGATTTTATTTTTTAGAGATGATTGAAAATTAATTTATAATGATATAAAGTATTTTGACATTAGATTGCAAAAATACATTCTGTAGTTCTAACATTTTTTAATGCTGTTGCCAGTCTCATCACTCATATTTTCATGTGTGTTATCTAATTTAATCCCAGTTATATTTTATACTGTAATATAATAAAGCTATTAAACATTTTACAGATAAGGAAACTGGTTTAGAGAGGTAAGTAATTTGCCAAAGGGCACATAGCTGGAAAACTATTTCATGTTATGAATTTATCATTTTAATAGGAGCTGCATGGACCTGTCAGCAATTAAGGAACAAAAGTAATGAAGATTTGCATAAACTTTGGTAAGTATCCTGAGTGCATGAATATCTAGGTGTTTGAAGTAGTCACAGTGTAACAGTGAGGTATAAACTTTGTGTGATGTAAGAAATTGAGTAAAGTAGTTTGTCTCACAGTAGTGTGGATGTTATATAACAGATTTTATAAATAAAATTACAGACCATTACAGATTTTATAAATATGACAGGTTAAATTATATTAAGACAAATGTACGAGTTCTCAAGTATAGTTGGGGGTTTAGAAGTTTTACTATAATTGCTACCAGTCATACTACACCTGTGTACTAACAATTTCAGAAAACTAATGAAAGGGAGAAGAGTTGATCACATTTAGGCCTTCCTTCTTTTTATTATATTTTGCATGGTATGAAATCTTTAGCTTATTTGCTTTGGGGAAGTGAGTTGGAGGATGCATTTAATTAGGAGTTTAAGTAGATTATCTGGCAGTTTCTCCTGATGAATCAGAGTTGAAAAGATTTAAGACAGGGCTTTATTTTTAATTAACTATATATATATATATTTATTTATTTATTGAGGCAGAATTGATGTATTATTATATTAGTTTCAGGTATACAATGTACTGGTCCAGTATTTGTATACATTGCAAAATGATCATCATAGGTAACATCTACCACCATACATAGTTAGAAATTTTTTTTCCTTGTGATGAGAACTTTTGATACCCACTCTCCTAGCTACTTTCACATATGCAGTACAGGATGATTAACTGTAGTCACTATGCTGTACATAACATCCCTGTGACTTGCTGATTTTAAAACTGGAAATATAGCCCTGGCTGGTGTGGCTCAGTGGATACAGCATGAGCCTGCGAACCAAAGGGTCACCGGTTCAATTCCCAGTCAGGGCACATGCCTGGGTTGCGGGCCGGGTCCCCAGTAGGGGCCACGTAAGAGGCAACCACACATTGATGTTTCTCTCCTTCTCTTTCTGTCTCCCTTCCCCTCTGTCGAAAAATAAATAAAATCTTTAAAAAAAAAAACTGGAAATATGTATATTTTCACCTCCTTCACACATTTTGCTCCCTGCTCCCAACATTAACTGACAATATTTAGCCAAAGATATGTCTTGTTTGGACTTTACTATGGTTTTTAAATTGGGTATTTCACACAAAAATAAATATTTCTGGCTCCTCTTTAATAATCAGACCCCTGATCTAGCAGCACCGGACCCACATTCCTGTGGCTGGCCGCCATCTGTGTAGCCACTGCCCAATCCAGATGGATCAGTGCACACCACTTCTTGCCCATCCTGTTGTGTTTTACCAAGCCCACCTACTCATACTTGTGATTCTTTAAGTATTTGTAAATTAAATAACCACTGACGATACAGGTTTATTGTGTGATACAATAAGAAATACTCAGTTTTTGTCTCCATTCGTTGACACACAGTTCCTAAATCCCTTGGTATTTCCTGAGTGATAGGAGTATCTTTTTTTCAAATTAGGCAACTGTTGGTAGGGGGCACCTCAGAATGGAGCTTGGTCACCAGAAAGACCAAGGCTGGATTAGAGGGTGGAACTTTCAGGCTTAACCACCACCCTCACCTCTGGGGAGGGGTGCAGGTACGGGGAGATTGAGTTCGGTCACCAGTGGTCAATGATTTGATCAACCGTGCCTACACAGTGAAACCTCCAAGGTGATGAACACGTGGAGGTGCTGGGAGGGTGGCATACCCTGAGAAAGCACAAAAGCTCCGCACCCCTTTGCAAATGCCTTGCCCTGTGCATCTCTTCCATTTGACAGAATTGTGTCCTTTGTAATAAACCAGTAATAGTAAAGTGCTTTCCTGAGTTCTGTGAGCCACTCTAAGGAGGGGGTCATTGGAACTCCCACCTTGTAGTCAGTCAGATGTACGGTAGCCCTGGAACTTGGTATTGGTGTCTCAACTGGGGGATAGTGTTGTGGGACTGAACTCAGATCTGTGGAATCTGATGCTAACTCCAGGTAGTGAGTGTCGGAGAGCTGGAGAAGTGGTGTTGGAAAAGACAGCACATTGGTGTCAAGAACAGGGAAAAGCATCTCATTTGGTGTCAGAAGTGTTATGTTTAAAACAGTACAGATTTATTATGGAAAAATAAGTTGTATTAAAAATAAGGTTTGTAAGTTTTGCCAAAAGCACTGTTCCTGTGAGTTATTAGTAAAGGATCGTTAGGGCTCTTGCAATATTCATCATGTCAAAAAAAAACAATTTATCTTCTGCCACTGCTTCCCCCCAAATTGTCTCCTTCCATAGCATAAAGTACCTCAGTTCCTTTGTTTCCTGTTCAGTACCCTCCACATTGATTTCCTTTCCTTTCTTCCAGCTCTGCTTAATAGAATCAAACAGTTATTCACGAAATCTACCCTCACTTCAGCTTTGCCACTCAGTACCTTTCGTTTTGCTTTGCTTTCCATCCAGTCTAGCAAATCCCATCTTTGCGCAGCTTTTCTTGATCACCTTAGCTAGAAGAAACGTCTCCTCTCTCCCACTTAATTCTTCTGGTACTTCTTGTTGCTACCACTCAATACACTACATCACATTGCAGTTTTGGAGGCAGACTAGGAGAGTAAAAATAGAGTAGATTTTGTACTCAGAGAGACCAGGATTTGAATCTTGAATTAGCTATGTGCTCCAGAATACCGTACTTCGCTCATCTTAGTTTCTTTATTTAGAAAGTGGAAATAATGCTAATCTGAAAGGGTTATTATAAGAATTAAATGAAACTTAGCTAAAGTATTTCGCATATTGCCTGGCATGCAACAGGCATCTCTCTCCACTTTGATAGAGGGACTATATTTTATGCTTTTTTGTAATTGGCACATAATACAACATATGGCACCGGGAAAATTTAACAAGTGAATAAGAATAGATAATAGCTTTGTTTAAAGAATTATTTTTTGTAATGATACTCTGTATATCAAGAGTTCTACAAGGCTTTTGAAAACAGATCATTAATTTTTATGTCAAAAATCACAACTTTATTAATGTTATGACACGATAGCATCATAAACTTTGTGTTCTTTGATGTAGGTATGTTCTGCTGAAAGAGAGAAACATGCTTCTAACTCTACAGCAGGAGGCCAAACGGCAGATATTACCAATGCCGAGTCCGGAGCGGTTAGAAAAGGTAAGGCCATGGGAAGCTGACTGATTTGGGGTTACAGTCAACAGGAGTGAGCATATGGTTCCTGTATTTCTGGTCAAGTAGATTTTTTTCTATTTCTGCTTGATTTTTAGTAAATTTACAAAGTTGTGTAGCCATCACTACCACCTCAGAAAGGAATCTCATGCCCGTCTGCAGTCAGTCCCCATTTATACCTGCAGCCCCCAACGTGTGTGTGTGGACTTGTGTTTTTACTGCTCTTGGATAGACACCTACAAGTGGAATTGCTGAACTGTATGGGAAATCTATGTTTAATATTTTAGGGAGCAGCAAAACTGTTCTCTCTAGTAGCTGCACTATTTTACATTTCTGGTTCTACCTTAGCCACTTTCTTGCCCACTATGTCAAATTTTATTTATGCATTTTTTTATTGTGGTAAAAACATTTAACATAAAATTTACTATCTTAATCATTTTTAAGTGTGTAGTAGGGTAGTTAAGTATATTTACCTTGTTGTGAAAAGGTCACCTATTTTTCAAATTAGGGTTTTTTCATCATTAAAAAAAATCCCTTGGATTCCTTATTTCCTTTCCTAGGGGTAATCAGTCATATGTGCATATTGTTTACCTACCAGAAGTTTTCTGTTCATGTAGAAAATCTGAGCTAAATAGGTTTTCGTTTAAATGAAATGAAACTTTAAAAAAATTACAAAAAGTGGACTTCCGGCCAAGATGGAGGCATAGGTAGACACACTGTGCCTCCTCGCACAACCAAGATAGAAACAACAACAATTCAGAAACAGAATAACAACCAGAACTGACAGAAAATTGAACTGTATGAAAGTTGGACAACCAAAAAGTTAAAATACACATGTTCATCGAGACTGGTAGGAGGGTTGGAGTAGGGACCAGACGTATAAGGCAACCGAGGTGCGCAAGACTGCCGCGGGCAGACCCTGGGCACACAAGCGGCAGCTGGCAGACCCTGGCCGAGTAGTGGCAACCGGTAGACCCAGTGATGCGGCAATTGTGAAGCAAGGCACTGTGCGAGACCCAGGATCCCAGAGATGGGAAATAGAGCCTTGGGGCACTGATTGAAAAGGAAATTCCCATGGGGTACACAAGCCCACCCACACGGGAATTGGCACCAGAGGGGCCCAGTTTGCTCTGGGGAAGTGATGAACGGGACTGGGGTCCAACGGAGAGTGGATCAAGTGCCATTGTGCCCTCTTGGACCCCGCCCCCACATACAGCGTCACAACCCAGTGACTGGGGTGCCCCGCCCTGGAGAACACCTAAGGCTCCGCCCCTCATACATAACAGGCATGACCATACCAAAAAAAAAGAGAGATAGAGATGGCTCAAACAGAAGAACAGTTGAAAGCCCCAAAACCCATCCTTTTAAGCAACCAAGAGATAGCCAACCTATCACAGTTCAAAGCACTGGTGATCAGGATGCTCACAGAATTGGTTGATTTTGGTCACAAACTAGATGAAAAAATGAAGGCTACAATAAGTGAAATGAAGAAAAATGCACACGGAACCAATAGTGATGGAATGAAAGATGGGTCTCACATCAATGCAGTGGACCAGAAAGAAGAAAAAAACATACAACCAGAAAAGAATGAAAAAAAAACAAGAATTCAAAAAATGAGGAGAGGCTTAGGAACCTCCAGGACATCTTGAAATGTTCCAACATCCGAAGTATAGGGGTGCCAGAAGGAGAAGAGGAAGAGCAAAAAGTGGAAAACCTATTTGAACAAATAATAAAGGAGAACTTCCCCAATCTGGCAAAGGAAATAGACTTCCAGGAAGTCCAGGAAGCTCAAGAGAGTCCCAAAGAAGCTGGACCCAAGGAGGAACACACCAAGGCACATCATAATTACATTAGCCAAAGTAAAAATGAAGGAGAGAATCCTAGAAGCAGCAAGAAATAAGGGGACAGTAACCTACAAAGGAGTTCCCATCAGACTGTCAGCTGATTTCTCAAAAGAGACCTTACAGGCTGGAACAATTTACAATAGCTAAGTGCTGGAAACAACCCAGGTGCCCATCAGTAAGTGAATGGATCAAAAAACTATGGTACATTTACACAATGGAATTTTATGCAGCTGAAAGAAGGAAGGAACTC
>JAPYXV010005797.1:0-10266 GCA_028533065.1 Trachops cirrhosus | reverse complement strand
GCATCCATCTGAGTTCTTTTAAGAACCAGCCATTGATAAAAAGTACAGGGTGTTGTAGGAATCCACCAGAAGGCCTCCACTCAGTTGTGGGGGAGGGAGTAAGAGGACTTCCTGGAGGAACGGGCAAGTAAGCAAAGTCCCCTTGGAGAGACTTCCTCCTCCTCTGGGAGAAGAAATTACTCTTGAGCACATCTACTACAGACTCTTCCAGACATTCCCTGGCTCCTTCTGCTCTCAAGAAAAAGTCTAAACTCTCAATTCCTCCCCCTGGAGGTTAAGGCACTGTAAGGCCCGGCCCTGACTGACCTCTCCCTCATCACCTCCCACCTGGAGATCACCTCTGTCTCGGCTTCCCTGCTCCCACCCCACCCACCGCAGTCTGTTTCCCATACAGCAGCCAGAGAGCACCTGTGAATACCTGAGTCCGGTCATGTCCCTCCTTTGCTCACAGTCTCACCTCACTTGGAGTAAAATCCAAAGTCCTCCCTGAGGCCCCCAAGGCCCTGTGCTGTCGCCTCCTTTCCCTCAGCTACTCCCATCTCCTCTTACTCGGCTCAAGCGGTTGCTGACAAATTCCCACCTCAGGACCTTTGCACTTGCTGTTCCCTCTGCCTGATACCCATCTTCCCCAGATATCCCTGTGACTTCCTCAATTGTCTCCTTAAGTTTTAAAATGTTCACCATCACTTATTTCTGCCCTCCTACACAGTTTTCTTATTTATTATATTTCTTGCTGATTTCCCCATCAGATTATCAGTGCTACAAAGGCAGTGATTGGGGCCGACACACAGTAGGGCTCACTCAGTGTCTGCTGAATGAACGAACAAATGGATGGACAGTGTTCAGCTGTTGCCAGCACCTCCACTCCTGCCATGGGACTCACCGACTTTTTGTGCAATGCGAATGCAGACCTCCTCTGCGGTCAGTGTGGCCTCGCTGAAAGTGACCCAGGGCTCCCTGCTGTCGGGGCCAGCCCAGTGCAGGAGCACCTTCAGGCTTCCTCTGGTGGTCATGAGCTGAGTTTCATCCCCATCGGGCTTGCTGCCCCTGCCGGTGGCCCCCCAGTGGCACAGAGGCATGCTCTTGACAGCTGGCTTGGCTGGGAAGGGAGAGTCCATTAGTCCCCAGGCCTTAGGCTGGAGGCTCCTTTCAGCCCTGCAGCCTACTGCCCATTCAGACTGAGGCCTGAGGGGAATATTCTGAACTCCCCTTGCTGTGCAACTTCAGGCACCCAATTCCCCTCCCTGAGCCTCAGTTTCCACATCTGTGTGATGGAGCTGGGGTATATGTACCCACCTTTTAGACCTGCCACGAACAATAACAACATCCAACCTCTTTATTGGACAAACTGGCACCAATACAAAAGCCTGCTCTGAATGCATTCGTCCCAAAATAACCAGGCAGGCAGGAGTGGTCCAACAGACCTGGGGGGTGAATCTAGGCGTTCTCTGTGTCAACTCAGGCAAGTCACTTAGCCACGCTGGGCCTCAGTCTCCCCATTTGGAGAATGAAGATGCTGTGAGTGTTGCCATCAAAAGGTGGTTGTGACTTTTCAACACAATTCCGCATCTTCACATGCATATGTTCAGCACAGACCTTGATATAGGCCTGAAAAAATAACAAATATGACAAAAACAAGAGTAAAATCGGTATTATTGGTTTCACTCTAGTGATCATTTTTTCCCTTTCAGGCCAAGATTCCTGCCTCCCACATCCACGCCCATGAGCAACCCCAGGCCCTTCTGACTCCCCTGGGCCAAGGAGGGGTTTGGTTCTGCTCTCTCCACGAAAACCAGCTCTGGGACTTTCCGAAGGCCAGGCCTAGAGCCCAGGCCTCCTGAGGTCTCCAGTATCTCCAGGGAGGGGCTGTCAGCGATTCTACCGATGTTACTGATTTCAGACAGTGATGGGAAGAGGAGAATGTTTTAATAGCATAATGTCGGATGCCTCAGAAATCAGTTCTTCTCTCTGGGTCTGTTTCCTCACCTGGAAAATGGGCACCAAAAGGTCTCTTCCTCAAAGGACTGTGGGAAGGATTCAATGAGATGAGGCTGAGAAAAGGCTCGGCACAGGGCCCGGCATGCCGCAGGCCCTTGATAAATAGTTAGCTACTGTTGTCTATTAACTTTTAAGATCGTGGGGATGGAGCTTTTGAGGTGCCCATCCTTCCTCGTCCCCACTGGGCCCAGACCCAGCTTTGAAGACGGGGTCAGGGTGAGGTCTGCGCTCAGGAAGCCTGCACCCCACATACCCAAACCTCCAAACCCCGCGGGCAGGGGCAGGAACCGTGAGGTGCACCCACCAGGCATAGACCAGTCCCCATAGACCAGTACCTGAGGCAGGGGGTGCTTCTATCCACCTCTTGCCAAGTGCTGCCAGTCCCGCGACTCCGCCCGCCGCATCCTTCCTGATGACCTCTGGGGGTACCCCTTCTGTGCCCCCCTCCTCCTCACTCACCCTTTCTTGGTGACTCTGGCTCGAATCCGCGACCCAGTCGTGGCTAAGAAAGCAGCCAACGCCTCATCGCCGCTGAGATGCCACCTCCCATTGGCCGCCAGCAAAGGGCACAGTCATTGGCTGCCGCCATGCCAATCACATATAACCTTTGGGCCTTTCCTGCAGCGGAGACACTCCTATTGGTCCCTGGTTCGCTTTTCGCTCAACCGCGATTGGTTGGGCCGACTTCCAAGTGCCGCAGACTCAATGACCGGCTGACAGCAGGTGGGAGAAGACGCGGAAGCCAGTGGCTTGCACTGGCAGGCGGAAGAGTGTGGTTTTCCGGAGACTCGGAGTTCTCAATTGCCCACGCAGACGGTGGGCCCTCTTCAGGCTTCCAGACGTGACCCTGGTGCAACCCCATATCCTCATCTCGGAGATCAAGGCTGGCAGCCGCCCTTCTCTCAATCCTCCAACCCCCTGCCCTGTGAGTGCCCGTTCCATCCTGCCTTGTCTCTGCCTGGCCGACCATACCTCGCTGGCTGAGACCCCTTCCTCGTCTACAAGAGGCTCACATCTCTTGCATCCTTGCCGGCTGAGGCCCCCTTGCTGTCAAAGTAGCAGCTTGGACGTTCGATCTGATCTGAATTATCATTCCCACAAGGTGAGTCGCTGCCCTTTATAAAGAAGGCTATAAGCTGGGCGTTTTACATTCATTTTTTCGTTTGGTCCTGGCAGCGGGCTTCTGAGTGGCGGCTCTTATATCCATTTCTCAGAGAGAAAAACAGACACAGAAAGTGCCAAAGGGTCTTTCTTTAACCAAATTTTAGTTCTCTGAATCATCTTCTCCACTAGCCCTCCACCTTGGCCTAGGTTCTGTCTTTGCCAGTCCAGTTTGAGTAAAGACTCCTAAGTCACCCCACCACCCTTCATATCTAATCAAGTTCCTCACTCCCCACCTTTGATGCGTAAGTCCTAAACGTCTCTTTGGCAAGGATATTTGTAGATCAGTTTAGCAAGAGTCCTTCTGCCCTTGATGTCTCCTTTTAGTCATTTTCCATCCATAGACACCACCACACCCCCGCCCCACCCCCCCACCCCCGCCCAATTCCCAGCTGTCTTTGCAGTACTCGCAACTGAGCCGGATCTCTCAGCCCTGTTACAATCCCCCAGTGCAGTACACGTGAATAAAGTATTCCTTACTGTTTCAACAAGCATCAGAATAATTTTTTTCTTTGACAGAAGTTGAGTAACTTTTTCAGGTCTCTGCACAAAGGGGCAGAGCCAGGTCTCTTTCTGGAGATGGAGCTGTAACTGCTATGACCAAGGGCACATGGCTGCTCCTCTGTGAGTCTGAGAAAATGTGAAGAAAGACAGATTCTTCCTCACAAGGCAGCTACGGAGATTCAGTGTGAAGTAGTAGAGAGGAACTGAGCCTGGAGCCACGAGGGCAGTGACTGCTGGGAACCTGGGAGCTGGGGAATTCATCCTGACTAGGGAATAATATGCGGTTGGGAAAAAGAAAAAATATATAGACATCTCCAGAGTGTCTATATATTTCATAATAAAGGATAGAAATAAAAAGTATGTATTGTGTTTGGAGGAGGTTGTCAGTAGGACGTGACCGCTGGCTGACTCTCAATCTGGATGCTGGACCTTGTGATGAACGCTGTACCCACAGCTCCCACAGTGCACACCGTTCCAAGGACACAGCCTCAAGAGAGTAGGTGTTGTTGAGACCATCTGGACAGTATATGTTTCTGGGCCCCGGTAAGGCCTCTGTATAAGTTTTTAAGATTCTGGTGGGCAGGGGTGGAGATCTACTCATCTGGTTGCCATCCAGGACACACCTCGTATGTAAGTTCCCTTGCTTGTTAAACCTGTTACCTACCAATGTGGAGTGATCTGTCTCTTTCTTTGGTCTCTCCTTGCCCTCTGTCTGTGGGAGCCAGTTTACAAATGAGCAATTGTATTTTGTTGTGCCTGCTCAATCCACCTATGGAAGGACTCAAGAGAAAATGGAATTACTGGTTAGCTCAGGAAGAGAAATCTTAGGGTCCTTTTTGACTCCCCTATTTCTCTCACACCCATTGCTGGTTCGTAAGAAAAACCAGCCTGTATCTCACATCTCCCTGTCCATTCCACACTATCCCACAGCTGGACCAGTGCAGTTGTTTCTGTCCTGTTTCAGGGCTCCCACCCTCACCCCTCACAGTCTGTCCTCCCTTCATTGCCCAGAGGGCACCTGTGAGCACCTGAGTCAGGCCTTGTCCCTCCTCTACTCAGAACGCTCCTTGGCTCCTACCTGACTTGAAGGAAAAGCCCAATTCCTTTCTGTGGTTCACAAGACCTGCATGACCACCCCCTCCCTGCTCTCACCTTCTCTCATTGTCTCCCTCACTTTGCTTCAGACACAGGGGCCTCCTTGCTATTTCTCTAACATACCAGGCACTGTCTGGCCTCAAGGCCTTTGCACTGGCTGCTCCCTCTACCTGTATACACTTCCTCAGATTATTTTATGACTCTTCCCCTCATTTTACTTAAACCTTCAAATACTACATCACTATTTTGTGCATGCTTTTCAACGTTGTAAAGATATACCGTATTGTTCATGTCCTTCTGCCACTTGATTCTATTTACTCAATAATATATTGTTGACTCAAATGCCTCTAGAATACTCCCTCTCTCTGCCTTATCATATCCCAACTGTACAAACTGAAGGATCAGATCTTAATTGTCCAGCCCTGGCTGGGTAGCTCAGTTGGTTGGAACATCGTCCCCATGCGCCAGGGTTGAAGGTTTGATGCTGGTCAGGGCACATACAGGAGACAACCAATGAATGCATAGGTGGATGGAGCAGCAAGTCAATGTTTCTCTGTCTCTGTCTCTCTCTCAAAATCAATAAATTAAAAAGACTTTAAAACCTTACTTGTCCATTCTCCTGATGATGGCTTGTGGTTTCCAATGTTGTGGCTGTGAGAAACATCCTTATAAGAGAACATAGGGTTGTTCTGTCTCATGGTGGCCATTACAGAATCACTTATCTTTTACAGGAACAGGTGGCCAGGCTCAAGGTCTGATTGTATGGGTTACAGAATGGTGAAGCCATTTAAATGCAGAATGCCAGCAGACTCTCATGCTGAAGTCTGGGCACTGAGTGCAAAGCAGGGGTTTCCTGGAGGTTAGAATGGTAATGATGAGCCGATACAAATGAGCCTGAGAACTCTGAATCCATAAATACCCTTCTCTGCTGGAAAACTGGCCTTTCTATGTGTGATATTGTGACATAATAAGACATGTATATTTGGTCTTTGTCCTCAATTCCTGGCACAGAGCCTCTAGAACCCTTGTTAGGACGAACCATGTGATTCCCAGTTGGGAATTTTCAGCCCCACTCCACCTCCATATACAGGGAGGGGAGAGGGGCTGGAGATTGAATTTAATCACTAATAGCCAGTAATTTAATCAATTGTGCTCACATAATGGCGCCCTTGTAAAACCCCAGACAACAGGATTTAGGAAGCATTCCTGCATCCCCGATGGTTCTGGCCTTCCCAAACCACTTTTGATCTTCCGATTCCTCCTTGGTAAGGCAGACCAAGTTATCCCTGGGCACCCCAGATTGGGGGCGGCTGTATTTTTTTTTTTTTGGTGACATCCCATCTCTCAACCTGTTCCCTTTTCCATGCTGCCAACTTCTAACCATAATAGTAAGTCTTCGCTTGTGTACAAATGGAAGGTTGTGGAGATGACTCCTCCCCATAGCCCCTGGTTCCCCTCCCCTTTTCCACCTGGTCATGGCATCTCAAGGAAGCAGGACCAGTAAGAGACCTTCAATTTAAAAAATGCACAAACAGTGCTCATTTCAACAGCACGTATAATAAAATTGGAATGGTACAGAGATTAGCATGGCCCCTGCACAAGAGTGACATGCAGATTCGTGAAGTGTTCCATAGGAAGGAAGAAGGAAAACAGCCCTGGCTGTGTAGCCCAGTTGGTTAGAGCATCGTCCCTATACACCAATGTTACAGGTTTGATCCCTGATTGGTAGAATAAATGGCCTAGGGAGCTGTCTGGGCTCGAGCTACTGTCCTGTCCACTAGGAAGGGCTGGCAGTGACCTTCCAACCTCAGCTTCCTCTCTGCCACTGGGAGTATAGCAGCAGGAAGCCTAGGGTGCCAGATTCCTTAACAGCCAGATTCCAGGGGAGGTGGGGCAGTCTCTGCTGGGCCTGGAAGCTATACAACAGAGGACAGGGTGGGCCTGGGACTTGGCATCTACCTCCTTAGGAGGGACTGACGGGAAATGTCTAATAAGGTGACTAATAGCAATAATGGAAATAATCCCAGTAATAATAATAAATTATGGTAGTAACTCGTATTGTCCCATCCCAGATGCTGGGTCCAGGGCTGGGTGCTTAGAACTCTTCCGTTCTTTTAAAGTGGGACCAGCATGACCACTTGACAGCTGAAGGAAATAGAGGGTCGCAGAGGCTGCGGGGGAAGGCTTGTGTGCTGTCCCCTACATCACAGGCCCAGAAGGAAGTCTGTACATCACCCCAACAATTCTGGATTTGCCCAGGACTGTAGGGAGTTCCCAGGCAGGGGAGTTCAGGGTTAAAATCGGGACAGTCTGAGCAAGCTAAGACAATTGGCTGCCCTTCCCCAGTGGGTTTTCAAGAGGAAGCTATTAGAACCGGGTATTCCCCAGACTCTAGAGGCCTGCAGGAAGAGGCTTTCCCAGAGCTCCTGCCAGACCTGGGAAGCCAGGAGCTGGTGAATTAAGAACAAAATCCCTTTGTGTTCTTTTGAATTGGTGGGTTAAGGAAATAGTCAAGCCATGAGGCCGGTTGGAAATCCTTCCAAGAAAGCTCCACAACTGGTGGGCACGTGTGTGAACACAAGATCTCTAGAAAGTTCCTACAAGCAGCCACGGGTGAGACGTTCTGTGCTGGTCTCAGGAGAAAACAGGCGTTTACACACAAAGGCTGGAGCCAGAGGGTCTGGGCTCACATCCCTACTCAGACACTGTGTGATCCTGGACAGTCCCTTAATCTCACTGTGCCTCAGTTTACTCTTCTGCAAAATGGGGCTAGTCAGAGTTCCAAACTCAGAGGTAATCAGAGTCTCAGACATGTAAAGAGCTTAGAACAGAGCCTGGTGTGAACTGACTACTATTATCTTTTTCATTTAATGACATTTCTTGGCACGCTTTCCTTTCCACTCTGTATAGATCTATTTTGCAAAATTGTTTTATTATGAAATATTTCAGGCATTCAAAAAGGGATAGAAATAAATGAAAACATCACCTAGGCAAAAGGTGGAAACAACCCAGGTGTCCATCAACAGATGAATAAGCAAACAGATGTGGTGTATATATACAGTGCAGTATTATTCAGTCATAACAAGGAATGAGCCCTGTCTGGTGTGGCTCAGTGAATTGAGTGCCAGCCTGTGAATTGAAAGGATGCTGATTTGATTCCCGGTCAGGGCACATGCCTGGGTTGCAGGCCAGGTCCTTGTTAGGGGCACTCGAGAGGCAATCAGTTGATGTATCTCACACGTTGATGTTTCTCTCCCTCTCTTTCTCCCTCCCTTCCCCTTTCTCTAAAAACAAATAAATTCTTTAAAAAAACAAGGAGTTAAGTTCTGACACATATGGATGAACCTTGAAAACATGTTAAGTGCATGAAGCCTGACACAGAAGGACAAATACAATGTGATCCACTTACATGAGGTCCCTAGAGGAGTCACATTCATAGAGATATAAATTAGATGGCTTGAGCCGGGGGCTGGGGGAGGGGCCTGGGGAGTGAGTGTTCAATGGGGACAGAGTTTGACAATACTATATTGTATACTTTAAAGTTGCTAAGAGAGCAGATTTCTCAACAGCTGTCACCACAAGAAGAAAAAGTTTTTGTATGGTAAAGGACATTAACTAGACTTACTGTGGTGATCATTTTGCAATATATACAAATACCAAATCCTTATGTTGTACACCTGAAACCAAATATAATGTTATATGTCAATTATATCAGAATTTTTTTTAAGCTAAAACAAAACTCACCTGTGTGCCATCCACTCAGGTACAAAAAGAAAACAACATAAATAGCAGTGAGAGCCTTGGCCAGGTAGCTCATGAGGTTAGAGTGTGTCTCGATTCGCCAAGGTTGAGGGTTCAATCCCCAGTTAGGGCACATCCAAGAATCACCCAGTGAATGCATAAATAAGTGGAACAACAAATTGATGTTTCTCTCTCTCTAAAAAATAAATTAGAAAATTTTAATAAATAAATAAGTACCAGGGATATCTCTGCATTTCACTCTCCACATGTATCCCCTGAGGGAGCAGCTGTCTGGAGTCGGGTGTTGCCCACTGCTGTCCCCCGAGCACCAAGGAAGACCGCTTTCTTTTTGGTAAGCACAATCTCTTGAGCCCCAATGGTGTGCATGGCCCTGCTCTGGGCCCCAGGACAGAGCAGACAGGAGAACGAATAAAATTCCCTGCCCTTGGGACATGGACATTCTAGATGGAAAGACAGCAGAGAAAAAGAATAAATAAAATAAATAGTGTAGCAGGTGGTGACACAATATGGCCAAAGCAAAGACAAGAGATGGGACACCATTTGTGATGGGTAGCCTGGGACTGTCAGTCTGACCTGAGGTGAAGCCACAGAGATGTCGGGGGAAGAATGTTCCAAGCAGGGGGAGCTGCCCAGGTAAGGCCCAGAGGGGAAGCCTGTCCTTGAACTTGTGTAATTCTTTCCCATCTGCTGAGCTCTGTTGCTGGCTCTGTCCATATTTCTTTCTTTTTACTTTTTTTCCCCTCTTTTTTTGATTCTCAAGAGATGGGAAGAGAGGGAGAAAGAGAAAGAGAGAAATATCAATGTGAGAGAAACATCAATCGGTTGCTGATGTCAAATTTCTAAATATAAAATTGTATATATTTAAAAAGAAAGATGGGGACTTCCAGCCAAGATGGAGGCATAGGTAGACACACTGTGCCTCCTCGCACAACCAAGATAGAGACAACAACAATATAGAAACAAAATAACAACCAGAACTGACAGAGAATTGAAGTATATGGAAGTCCAACACCCAAGGATTTAAAGATAGACACATTCACCGAGACCGGTAGGAGGGATGGAGTCGGCCAAGCGAGGGACGCAGAGCGGAGCACAGAATGACTGGGGAGGCATGCAAGTCCGCAGCAGGCAGACCCTGGGCGCGCAAGCGGAGGTAGCTGGTGGGCCCCTGCCAGGGGGTGGCGACCAGCAGACCCAGCGAGGCGGCCATTGTGAAGCAAGGCACTGTGCGCACCTCAGGGTCCCAGCGCCGGGAAATAGAGCTTTGGGTCATTGACTGAAAAGGAAGGTCTCATGGGGTGCACAGGCCCACCCACACCGGAATTGGTGCCGGAGGGGCCCAGTTGGCTTTCGCAAGGCGGCGGGTCTGGGGTCCTACAGAGAGCAGAGCAAGCGCCACTGTTCCTCCTCAGACCCCACCACAACATACAGCCTCACAACCCAGAGACTGGGGTGCCCCGCCCTGGTGAACTCCTAAGGCCCCGCCCCTCACTATAGGAGCTCGACAAGACCAAAAAACAACAACAAAGAAAACAAAAACAAAAAAAAAAGCAAAAAGATGGCTCAAACAGAAGAAGAATTGAAAGCCCTAGAACCCATCCTTTTAAGCGACCAAGAGATAGCCAACCTATCAGATGCACAGTTCAAAGAACTGGTGATCAGGATGCTCACAGAATTGGTTGATTTTGGTCACAAACTAGATGAAAAAATGCAGGCTACAATAAGTTTAATGAAGAAAGATGCACA
>JAPYXV010005796.1:0-10266 GCA_028533065.1 Trachops cirrhosus | reverse complement strand
TGCAACTCCTCACCCTCACGGGATGAAAGATGTTCTCTCAAATGGCTAGTTGCCCTTCTTTTCTTTGAACTCTTACTTACCACTCTCCAATTCCTACTCTGATTATAAAAGCCATGGCAAAATATTTAATATTTGGAACTCAATTAAATGGGACCATCAATGAGCCAGAAATTACTCTGTAAGTAGCACTTTGATGGAAACAAGGTAAATGCCAACAAACAACCAGATATCCAGGAAATGGCCTTTTTTTTATTGTTGTTCAGTTACAATTGTTCCCATTTTTCCCCAATGGTGTCCCCTGCCCTGCCAACCCCTACCTCCCATATTCCATCCTCCGCCCCAGCTATCCTTGTCCATAGGTCCTTTATTCATATTCCTTGCCTTGATCCTTTTTCCTCCTTCCCCCATTATCCCCTTCCCTTTCCCCTCAGGTCAAAGTCAGCTTGTTCTTTATTTCCATTTCTCTGATTCTGTTTTTCTCATTTGTTTGTTTAGTTGATTAGGTTCCATAATAGGTGAGATTATGTGGTATTTGTCTTTCAGTGCCTGGCTTATTTCACTTAGCATAGTACTCTCCTCCAGTTCTATCCATGTTGTTGCAAAGGGTAGGAGTTCCTTCTTTATTTCTGCTGCATAGTATTCCTTTGTGTAAATGTACCGTAATTTTTTGATCCACTTATCTGCTCATGGGCACTGAGGCTGTTTCCAGCACTTGGCTATTGTAAATTGTGCTACTATGAACATTGGGATGCATAGGTCCTTTTGGATTGGTGTTTCAGGATTCTTAGGATATAATCCCTCAGTAGAATCTCCAAGTCAAAAGGCAGTTCCATTTTTAGTTTTCTGAGGAAATTCCATATTGTTTTCCACAATGGCTGCACCAGTCTGCATTCCCTATAGTGCTCTAGGGTTTCCTTTTCTTCACAACCTCACCAGCACTTTTGATGATTTGTTAATGATGGCCATTCTGACCAGTGTGAAGTGGTATCTCACTGTGGTTTTAATTTGCATCTCTTTGATGGTAGTGATGTGGAGCATCCTTTCATATGTCTCAGGGCCCTCTGCATGTCCTCCTTAGAGAAGTGTCTGTTCAGGTCCTTTGCCCATTTTTAAATTGGATTGTTTGTCTTCCTGGTGTGGAGTTGTGTGAGTTCTTTATATATTTTGGAGATCATACTTTTGCCCAAGGCATCATTGGGAAATATGTTTTCCTATTCAGTTGGTTCCCTTTTCATTTTGCTGACATTTTCTTTTGCCGTGCAGAAGCTCTTTAATTAGATGTAGTCCAATTTGTTTATTTTTTTCCTTGCTCTAAGGGACCTATCGGTGAAAATATTGCTACATGGGATATCTAAAATTTTCCTGCCTATGTTCTTCTGTAGGACTTTTATGGTGTCATGACTTATATTTAAGTCTTTTATCCACCTTTAGTTTATTTTTAAGTAAATGTATATGGTGTACATTGGTGGTAGAGTTTCATTTTTTTGCATGTAGCTGTCCATATCTCCCAACATCATTTGTTGAAGAGGCTAGTTTTACTCCATTTTATGCTCTTGCCCCCTTTGTCAAATATTAATTGATCATAGAGACTTGTGTTTATTTCTGGGCTCTCTATTCTGTTCCATTGGTCCATGTGTCTGTTCTTATGACTGTTTTGATTACTATGGCCTTATAATATAGTTTGATATCAGCTATTGTAATCCCTCCTACTTTGTTCTTCTTTCTCAAAATTTCTGAGGCTATTTGGGTTGCTTTATTTTTCCATATTAATTTTTGAAATATTTGTTCTGTGTCTGTGAATATGTCATTGGTATTTTAATAAGGATTGTATTGAATCTATAAATTGCTTTGGGTAGTATGGACATTTTAATGATGTTAATTATTCCCATTCATGAACACAGTATATGCTTCCATTTGTCTGTGTCTTCCTTAATTGCTTTCTTCAGTGTTGAGTAGTTTTCTGAGTACATGTCCTTTACTTCCTTGGTTAAGTTTATTCTTAGGTACTTTATTTTTCTAGTTGCTATAGTAAATGAGATATTTTTCCTAATTTCTGTTTCTGATATTTCTTTTTTTGTCCAAAAATGCCTTTGATTTCTGAATATTGTAATCTATTTTTGAATCTTTCATTTTTAATTCATTCATTCTGTTTACATTTATTGAACACTTACTCTTTATAAAGCACAGAGCTAAAGATGGAGGATTGGCCAGTGAATAAGGAAGAAATAATTATTTTATCATAGTTTTGAGAGATAAAGTCTGAAAGAAAAATCTCATTGTGGAAAAAAAAGAACATTCCAGTGGCTAGATGCCAAGTCTTCTCTTTTGTTGGCATTTATCTTGGTGATTTCATCATGGCTTAGAATCCAGAAAACTGTTCATCTCTTATTTCTAGATATAATAAAATCCTCAGCAACTAATTCATGATAACTGAATGTACCAGAGAGTAAACTAGATTAGCAATTTCTTAATTTACACTAAGACCTCTAATTAGCACAGTGTCTGCTCTCTTCCCCTCAGGCCAAGACATTCTTTCATTGAACTCAGGTCTATTACAATCAGGGATTGTTTTGTGAGAATGATGTCAACACAGAGACTCTTTCATGATAAGAACATTTTCTGGCACCAGGCTCTGAATTGCTTCATCTCCACAGCAATAATAACTAATATTTATTAAGGCATTACATTCTCACAGACTCTCAGTGTGTTACATACAATCTCTGCTTTACAATTAGAAACACAGGAACAGAGAGCTTGAGTAACTAGTAAGGGGTAAAGCTGAGATTCCAACACAGGAATATGGCTCAAGAATCTAAGCTTTCAACCACTCTGCTATAAAGCTATGCAGAATCCAAATAACAAGATCCAATATATTGATTCTTGGGATGGTAGTACATTTATTGAGATTGCTGCAACATGTCGCATCTTTCTCACTATATTTATATGTTTCAGTGGCTGGCTAATGTCTCTTTAACTACATTGTTATTTCTTTAGATATGATAATGAATTCAATGGTATTTTAGTGAAGTTTGTCACATAACTTTAAATAACTCTTCTCAACGCACTATTGTAACTTTATTTCAGCTTGGATCATTGTGGGTAATGTCCACTCTCAGAAATATTATATTTGGCTTTAACACTTTTAAAAATGTACTTTGTTGCTCTGTTTAATATGACAAGATTTCATATTTTTAACAATTAAGATTCTTACAGGTTCTCTGGAATAAAATTAGGAAATTTAGAAATAATGGACCTACATTCTACACAGTGACAGTCTGCTAGATCTATCTGTGCCATTCTGTTCATTAGCATCACCTTCTTAATAACTTGAGGTATTTTCATTAGTGATCCTTGATCTATGGTTTAACTTTAAGAAAAATAGAAAAATAATGGTTGATATCATTTCATCAAACTGTATAGGAATCTAACTTATTTTTAATACTCATAGAATTGTTTATAAATGGAGTGCATTATTTATTTAAACATTCTCTTATTAAAATGCATTCAAAATATTTTGTTTCATGAGAAACAGCTTATTGTAATTGTTAAGAGAATGACTTTGAAACTCTGCTCTGCTGCTAGTAGCCTTGTGACCTCAAGGAAGTTATCGCACTTCCCTGCATCCCAGTTGTCCTTATTTATAAAATGGTGATTAAAGGATGAGCCGATCTCACAGGTTCTTATAAGGACTAAGGAAGTGCCTGATAGGTAATTTGTTTTTCACTAGTGCACACAATGACACAAAGTGCACCTTTTTGGGCATTGGCTCATACTCCTTTAGGTTAATATTTTTGAAGTTGAACTACTGAGTTAGATATGTGTGGTAAACATTTATAGATAGCATATTGGAAAATTATCCCCCAGAATGTTTCAATTAAATAGTAATCAATAATATGCACCCTGGTAAATAGCAGGGATCATTACTTTCTTTTTTTAAATTAGGCCAATCTAATGTTTAAGAATCAACTTTTTTCATTTGTATTTTTCTGATATCTTCTGAGTTGGATTGTAATAGTTATTTAACTCTGTGTGATAGGAAATACACACTTGGTCTTTGTCCCCACTTGTGGCACAGAGGTCCTAAACCCCTTGGACTTTCCTAAGTGAGAGAGTAGTAAATGTGTCTTCTGTTATGTTAATGAGGTAGGTTGTGGACCCCATCTAAGGATGAGGGACTGATTACCAGGAGAACCAACCATATGTTTAGAGGAACTTTCAGTCTCCCAACCCCTACTTCCAGGGAGGGGAGAGGAGTTGAAGATTTTCACTCAGTAATGGCTGTGGATTGAATTAATCATGCATAGGTAATGCAGGCTCCATAAAACCCCAAAAGGACAGGGTTCAGAGAGTTTCTGGGTTGGTGACCACTTGGAGATGTAGGAAGAGTAGTGCATTCTGAGAAAGCATAGAAGCTCTGCACCTTTTCCTCCAAACCTTGCTCTTTACATCTCTTCCATCCAGTGTGCCTGAGCTATAGCCTTTTTGTAATACACCAGTGATCGAGCAAGTAAAATGTTTCTCTGAGCCACTCTAGCAAATTAATCAAATCTGAGGAGGGGATCATAAGAACCTCTGATTTATTGTCAGTCAGAAGTACAGGTAACAACCTGGACTTATGATAGGAGACTAAAATGGGAGGAGGGGGGTGGAGGGACACAGTCTTGAAGGACTGACCCCGTCAGCACTGGATCTGGTGTGTCTCCATGCAGACAGTGTCATGGTGCAGTTGAATTGTTAGAACACCCAGCAGATGTCAGGACCACTGCTTGGTGGTGCCAGGCAAAACCCTTTTCCTTTATCTAACCCATTAGAATTGTGATGGGGACATGAATACTTTGTGTAACAATTTACCCCAAAACTTAACAGCTAAAAAAATGATCAACTCAGACAGTTTGAGCAGCTTTGCTGGATGGCTGTTTCTCAAGACCTCTCATGCAGTTTCAGCCAAGCAGTCAGGCAAGGCTGCCGTATCCGAAGGGGCTGGGGGCCTTATTTTTTAGCCCACTTCATGTGGCCATTGGCAAGAGGCTTAAGTTCTGCACTGTGTGGGATTCTCCACAGAGCAGCTCACAACATGACTTTCCCCAGAGCAAGATGAAAGTTACTTGCCTTTTTATTAAAAAAGACCTAATATTAAAAAAGACACAGCATTACTTCTGCCATTATTTGTTATAAGCAAGTCACTAAGTCTACTCTACTGCTTAGTGAAATGTGACACTAAAACTTGTCTACACTCTAGGAGGGAGGAGCATATAAGAATGTGTGGACACGGTTTTAACACCTTAGCACTGAACTTCTTTAATCCTTCTGTGGACTGCTTGTTCACAGTGTGACCATTCACTCCACTACATATGAGAATCTACAAGACCTAAGCAACTATACTGGGTGACAATATAGTCACATTATTTGTTTCTCCCATCAGTTACTTTAGTAAATGCCTGCATCCCCCAGCGGATACTTGAAATAAGGATAGTACTAAACTCTATATATGCTATGTTTTTTCCTATATATACATACCACTTTTTTTGACATATCTGAATTGCCAACCTTACTACTCTTGTGCTTTGGGACCATTATTAAGTCAGATTACTTAAATACAAGCACTATGGCTCCATGACAGTCAATCCAATAACAGAGATGGCTACTAAGTCACTGAAGGTAGGCAGTGTGTACAGTGTGGATGGAGCAGGACAGCATGAAAGTTCATAACGCTACTTAGAAAGGCACCATTTGAAAACTTGTGAATTCTTTATTTTTTGAATTTTTCATTTAATATTTTCTGACAATTCTTGACCATGGGTATGAAACTTCAGGAAACAAAACAATAAATAAGAGAAGACTACAGCATTCATCAGAAAGATCTAATATCACCTCTTCCTCTCTCCAGTATTTCTCTCCTTATTTATATAACAAAGCATTTCTGCTTGCAGAAAGTATGGGAAGGAAAATTTAAAAATGTGAGCAACTTACTTGCCATTATAGCTTTTCAGCTGCCCTCATTTCTGTTGCTCTCATAGGTTTCCATCTCAAAAACGGGATCCACAAAGTCAGATCTGTGCCCACTGACCTAACACGCACAGATCCCAGGTGGGACAGAAAAGGCAACTTTGAAGGTCACACATTTCTTTCTCACCTATACTAACTAACTAGAAATTTGAAAACTTAGCTAGAATTTGGAAAGCTATGATGTCTGTGTCTTAAAAGTTTCCCAGAATGAGTCCTTCCTCATAAGGCTACAGGTGTTTCAGTAGAAACTTAGTGAGAAAGATACGGCCTGTGAACTTCCTCACAGTTGGTTTTAAAACACCCTTAGTAACCCGGGAATCCTGTCAGTACAGAATGGCACTTTTCATCATTGAGAAATTCCATAGCATTGGATCTGAAAGGGAAGGTGTGGACTGAGATCCATTATCAAACTGCAAACTCACCTACCTGTTCTCCCAGGACACAAAGCGATGAAAGGAAATAGTGTCTTTCCAAAGAGCAAAAGATACTGTGGTGTTCTCCCCCAAGGAAAATTAGTCCAAGTCCATATGCTTCACATTATTGTTGTATTAGTCTGCTCAGGCTATCAAAAATATTACAGACTGTACAGACCAGGTGTCTTAAGCAACAGAAATTGACTTTCTCAAAGTTCTGGAAGCCAGAAGTCATTCATCAAGATGCAGGTAAATTCACTTTCTGGTGAGGAATCTCACTCTGGCTTGCAAGCTGCTGCCTTCTCTCGGCTTCCATGTGACCTTCCTGTGTGTCCTCAGCTAAGGAGAGCTCTCGAGTCTCTTCTTCTTCTTATAAGAGTGCCAGCTCTATGGGATTAGGAGTCTGCCCTTATGACTTCACTTAACTTCATTTAGACAACTCCCTAAATGCCCAGTGTCCACATATAGTAACACTGGGGGTTAGAGATTCAACATATTCATTTTGGTGGGACACAGTTTAGTCTATAACAATTGCTATTAGTGTTTTGATACATACATATGAAGCTGATATGTTCTTTGTATTATAAAGAAAGATGGCTGGTAAGGTGGTGAACTAAATTTACATTCACAAAATCTTTTATAGTTTAAAAAAAGAAACAGTTCTAAATTTACTTAATTAAATATCATCTAATAATTGTATTATAATTCTTAACCCTTAATGTTTTAACATCTGTAAATAGCAATAATAACAGCTACTTCTCAGTTATTATAATTTTCTTCAAGTCTCCTTAATAGATTTAATTGCTTTCATCCCATATCACCATTATACTTGATTCATAACTTAATTCAATAAATAATACTTTATATTACAATAATTTCCTATACAATCCAAGCTCTTTGAGAGCCAGAAATGGGTCATTTAATCTTTAAATATTAGCCTTTTAATTCAGTGTCTTGCATACTCCAGGGTTCAAGAAAAACCCTTATTGTGTCAAAGAACTAATTAGCTCCAAGTGAACGTGTTTGTTAAACCAAAACCAAACTTATAAGGTAAAGCATATGATTAGCAGATTTATTAAGGCTACATTTGTACATTTTAACATTAATAATTTAACTATTTAACCCTTATTAATAATCAGCATCATTTGTTATTATAAAACATTCTCTTCAAATTACTACAGATTAATTTAAATCACTCACATAAGGCATTTCATAAGAAAAAACAGATTGAAGGTTTTTATTTTTGGTTTTAATAGCATTCGAAGCAAATATCCGGGTCCTAAACCAATAAATGATTACCCTTTGTAAAATCTTTTTAAATTTTCTGAATTTAAGGATATTTTAATTATTTTCTGCTGTGCAGATATTGACTCCTTTTTAATATTTACTGATAAATGCTATAGCCTAGTCAGAACTAAAAACTGACCATCAATTTGTAATTCATTACAAGTAATAATTCTAGCAACTTCATGAGTGAGTAGTTAAGAAGCTAGGAAAAGGAAAGGTGTTCCTACTTCTTCTAGAAACAATGCATTCTAGAAAAATGATTTTTGCCTGAGTCATACATACCCCAAATGTCAGGAACTGTTGGGAGAGAGAGCTAACATGTATTGATTACATATAATGTACTTAGAATGTGGTACGTATTACCTACAGTAATATTCAAAACCATCATATTAGGTATGAATTCTATCCATTGGAGATTGGGTAGGAAATTAAGGTTTAGAGAGTTTAAATAACTCAATGTTTCAATGTCACACAAGTAGTAAATAACAGAGGCCAAATTCAAATTCAGGTATGTTAGATTCCAGAATTCTTGATCTTGGTGAGTAGGAATACATTGCATGGCAGAAGTTCTTTAACTCTCTTAGAACATCTGATATTTTTCCTAAAGGAAGGGAATATTGACAGAGAGTTTTCTATTACCAGTATAAACCAAGTCTTGAACACTCCCTGTTATATATATTTTTATTTACATCAGTCATACGATAAAATAGGACATATCCAACAGCTTTGCCTTTACTCAGCCTCTCATCCTTAGTATTATGTAATGTCATGTCCCTGAACTTGTTCCCTGGGCTTTGTTTATACACAGAAAGTATGTCTTTTGTCTCTGAAACCTTCCAGGTAACTATACCAGATCTGTCCAGAAAAAGTCCAGCCATCGTTAATATAATGAGAGCAGTTTGTGTGACATTGATGTAACCTGGCAGCCAAAGAGAGTGGACTGGAATGTGCATGTGTGAACAATGACAACTTCATTGTACTAGTCAGTGGAGGTGGTGGACACTGTTGAGTGAGCATGTGTCCTGTATGGCCCTCTCATTCAAAATTACTGAGCGAGGAGAGCAATGAACTGCATCTCATTTTGCATTAAGCTTGAATGTTCCTCCATGGAAACTATTCAATGATTAGAAGTCCACAGCTATGGGCAACTGGTGATTGGCAGCTTCATCACAACAATGCGCCCATTCATGCATCATGTCTCGTGCAGAGCTTAGTGACACAACATCAAATCACCCACATTACTCAGCCATCCTACAGCCCACATTCAGCACCCTGTGACTCCTGGCCTCCCCCAAAACTAAAGTGAGCTTTGAAAGGGGAGAGGTTCAGACCATCAATGAGATTCAGGTAAATAAAACAAGGCAGTGGATGGCAATTGGGAGAACTCTGTTAGATCCCAAGGTGCCTACTTTGAAGGGGACTGAGGCATCATTGTTCTATGTACAATGTTTCTGTATCTTGTATCTTCCCCAATAAATGTATTTTTCATAGTACATGGCTGGATACCTTCTGGATAGACCTCATACATTGACAAACTACCTAATATCAAATGTATATGATTTAATTGTTCTCAGCTTCATATCCTTCAATATTTTCCACCATGTCAGCAAGGTTAGAAGCCTGAAAATTATATTTCTGGGACACTTTGCCAAGTTCAAGTGCCAAATTTCTCTTAAATACTGACATTGAGAAATATGGGCAGAAGTTTTGAAAGTGGGAGTATCTGAGAGATTTATAAATATTGACCCAGCACATAGG
Organism: Trachops cirrhosus; assembly: GCA_028533065.1. Lineage (NCBI taxonomy): Eukaryota > Metazoa > Chordata > Mammalia > Chiroptera > Phyllostomidae > Trachops > Trachops cirrhosus. The sequence continues at coordinate 802 of JAPYXV010005796.1, read as the reverse complement.
TATGCGCAGTTCAGGACTTTTTTTCCAGGAGGAGCCCTGAGCCCTGAAGTTTTAACTGGTGTGGTTGGTCAAAGAAGTTTCTCCAGCACCTGAGGAGACATGGCTGGTACATGGCTTCCAGAGCAGGTGTGGTAGCAGCTTCCTGGTTGTTTCTCTGTTCCTTTCAACACTTGTGGAACTCATTCTCTGCACCAAACCTTGCTTGGCTTGAGCTACCTAAAGTGGTGTTTTATGTCAAGACTGAAACATAGCATTTTCTTTCCTTATCAGCTTTTATTTCCTTATCAATGCTGTATTTGTTAAAGAGTACGTGTGAATTTTAAAATCATTATTAGTCTTTGACACGTTAAAACCTGAAAACTAAATTTCTAGTAATAAATCATGTCACACATCTTTGTGAAACTTAATATTTTTCCAAGAAAAATTTTGGTAGTGCTTCACCAGTCCATGAAAATTCTTGTCACTGGATTACTCCTTGCCCAATCCTCCATCTTCAGCTTTGTGTTTTACAAAAAGTGTAAATAAAATTAATGAATTAAAAATGAATGAATAATCCCAAAACAAATTCCTTGATATCTGGTTGTTTGTTGCCACTTACCTTGTTTCCATCAAAGTGCTACTTACAGAGTAGTTTCTGGCTCATTGATGGCCCCATTTAATTGAGTTCCAAATATTAAATATTTTGCCATGGCTTTTATAATCAGAGTAGGAATTGGAGAGTGGTAAGTAAGAGTTCAAAGAAAAGAAGGGCAACTAGCCATTTGAGAGAACATCTTTCATCCCGTGAGGGTGAGGAGTTGCA
>JAPYXV010005795.1:0-10267 GCA_028533065.1 Trachops cirrhosus | reverse complement strand
ATCTGCCCTTCCATTCTAAATGAAAGCTTTGCTGGATAGAGCAATCTGGGGTGTAGGTCCTTGTCTTTCATGACTTGGAATACTTCTTTCCAGCCCCTTCTTGCCTGTAAGGTCTCTTTTGAGAAATCAGCTGACAGCCTGATGGGAACTCCTTTGTAGGTTACTATCCCCTTATCTCTTGCTGCTTCTAGGATTCTCTCCTTCATTTTTACCTTGGCTAATGTAATTATGATGTGCCTCGGTATGTTCTTTCTTGGGTCCAACTTCTTTGGGACTCTTTGAGCTTCCTGGAATTCCTGGAATTCTATTTCCTTTGCCAGATTGGGGAAGTTCTTTATTATTTGTTCAAATACGATTTCCACTTGTTGCTCTTCCTCTTCCCCTTCTGGTACCCCTATAATTCAGATGTTGGAATGTTTCAAGATGTCCTGGAGGTTCCTAAGCCTCTCCTCATTTTTTTGAATTCTTATTTGTTCATTCTTTACTGGTTGTATATTTTGTTCTTCCTTCTGCTCCACTCCATTGATGTGAGACCCATCTTTCATTCCATCACTATGGGTTCCCTGTGCATCTTTCTTCATTAAACTTATTGTAGCCTGCATTTTTTCATCTAATTTGCGACCAAAATCAACCAATTCTGTGAATATCTCAATCACCAGTGCTTTGAACTGTGCATCTGATAGGTTGGCTATCTCTTGGTCGCTTAAAAGGATGGGTCCTGGGGCTTTCCAATCCTCATCTGTTTGAGCCATCTTTTGCTGGGGGTTTTTTTTTTGGTCTTGATAGGATCCTGTAGTGAGGGGCGGGGCCTAAGGTTTTCACCAGGACGGGGCACCCCAGTCGCTGGGTTGTGACCCTGTATATGTGGGTGGGGTCCGAGAAGGAACAATGGTGCTTGCTCTGCTCTCTGTAGAACCTCTGAACCCTCCACCGCCTTCCACAAGCCAACTGGGTCCCTCTGGCACCAATCCTGGTGTGGGTGGGCCCGTGCACCCCGAGGGGCCCTCCTTTTCAGTCAGTGACCCAAAGCTCCACTTCCCGGTGCTGGGACCCTGAGCTGCGCGCAGTGCCCTGCTTCACAATGGCCGCCTCGCTGGGTCTGCTGGTCACCACCTCCCAGCCTGGCCTGCCAGCCACCGACAATTGTGTGCTCAGGGTCTGCCTGCTGCCGGCTTGTGTGCCCAGGGTCTGCCTGCTGGGGACTTGCGCGTAGCCCTGGTTGCTCAGGTCTCTGGTTGCTCAGGTCTCCGCTCCACGTCCCTCACCCGGTCCGACTCCGCCCCTCCTACCGGTCTGGTCCATCGAGTCTATTTTCAACTCACTGGTTGTCGGACTGCCAGGCACTTCAATTTTCTGTCATTTCTGATATTTTGTTTCTATATCGTTGTTGTCCCTATCTTGGTTGTGCAAGGGGGCACAGTGCGTCTACCTATGCCTCCATCTTGGCCGGAAGTCCACCATTTTTCTATTCACAGTTTTTATCATCTTTTTCTTAGATACATTCCTTTGACATTTCACATAATAAGGGCTTGGTGATGATGAACTCCTTTAACTTGACCTTATCTGGGAAGCACTTTATCTGCCCTTCCATTCTAAAGGAAAGCTTTGCTGGATAGAGCAATCTTGGATGTAGGTCCTTGCCTTTCATGACTTGGAAATACTTCTTTCCAGCCCCTTCTTGCATGTAAGGTTTCTTTTGAGAAATCAGCTGATAGTCTAATGGGAACTCCTTTGTAGGTAGATATTTCCTTTTCTCTTGTTGATTTTAAGTTCTCTCCTTATCTTTAACCTTGGTTGACTTAATTATGATGTGTCTTGGTGGGTGCTTCCTTGGGTCCAACTTCTTTGGGACTCTGAGCTTCCTGTACTTTCTAGAAGTCTATTATTTCCTTTGCCAGATTGGGGAAGTTCACCTTCATTATTTTTTCAAATAAGTTTTCCATTTCTTGCTCTTCCTCTTCTCCTTCTGACACCCCTATGATTTGGATGTTGGAATGTTTCAAGTTGTCCTGGAGGTTCCTAAGCTTCTCCTCATGTTTTTGAATTCTTGTTTCTTCATTCTGTTCTGGTTGAATATTTATATCTTCCTTCTGCTCCAAACCATTGATTTGAGTCCTGGTTTCCTTCCTGTCACTGTTTGTTCCCTGTACATTTTCCTTTATTTCACTTTTCATAGCCCTCATTTTTTTCTCTATTTTTTGACCATACTCAACCATTTCTGTGAGCATCCTGATTACCAGTGTTTTGAACTGTGCATCTGATAGGTTGGCTATCTCTTTGTTGCTTTTTGTTGTATTTTTTCTGGAGCTTTGATCTGTTCTTTCATTTGGGCCATATTTTTTTTTTGTCTCAGCATGTCTGTTTGGTAGTATGGGGCAGAGTCTTAGGTGTTCACCAGGGTGGGAAAACCCACATCATTGAGTTTTGGTGCTGTTAGTGGGGGAGGGGTCTGAGAGGGAACAATGCCACTTGCTCAGCTCTCTGCTGGCTTTCATCACTTCCTCCACTATCCACAAGCAAATTGGGCCCTTCTGGTGCTGATTTCCAGGGAGGTAGGTTTGTGTATGTCTAGGACCCTGTGGGTCTCTCTAGTGAACTCTCCTGTAAGGATGGGAGTTTCTCCCACTCCCGCAACCCCACAGGATTTTTCAGTTAGAGGTTTTGAGGCTTTTTATTTCCCTGTGCTGGAACCTTAGGTTGCAAGGTCTGTCTCGTTCCCCAGTTGTTCCTCCCAGTTTATCCACATGCAGATGTTGGGACTGCCCACCCTGCTAGCCACCACCTTGCCTACCCTGATCTTCAGCCGCCACCTTGTCATGAGTCCTCTCCACCAAGGCTGCCTATTTTCACCCCTCCTACCAGTCTGGATGAATACGTCCTCTTTAACTCCTTGGTTGTCAGATTTCCATACAGTTAGATTTTCTGTGAGTTCTAGTTGTTTTTTTTATTTTTAAATTTGTTGTTCTCCTTCTTTTGGTTGTGCAAGGCAGCACAATGTGTCTACTTACACCTCCATCTTGGCTGGAAGTTCAGGATAACATTTTGAATCAAGTAGAAGTTAGGCTTTCCTGCTGATACTAGAAACTCAACAATAATGGCCTAAACAAATAAGTTGTGTCTTTTACTCTCCCATGTCTGGAGATGAGCATCCCAGGGTTGGTGTAGTGGCCCCAGAATGTCATCATTGTGGAGCTCCTCTCTCTTTCAGCTTAGTTCTCAGCACTGCTCTCTATCTTCAGTGTCATCTTATGGTCCAAAATGACTGCTGGGTTCCATCTTCTGCATTCTGGGTAGGGAAGCAAGGAAGAGGGAAGGGAAAAGTGGAGCTCTCCTTCTGTCTCCTTATTACAGAACTTTCCCAGGGTTCCTCCCAACAACTCTCATTGCTCATGTCTCATTGGCCACTTCTGGCTTCAAGGGAAGCTGGGACATGTAGCCTTTCAGATGGACACATTGCCCAACCCCAGAATAGAATAAGCATTCTGTTACCATAGAAAAAGAGGGAAATGAGTACTGTGTAGACAAGTGGAGTCACATCACAGCTTGTTTGTGCTACTGTGTTCTAGGGACTGATTGGAGTCAGGAAGAGCCAGACCTAACACCTACTTTCTGGTTGTGTGAACTTGGAAAAGCTTCTTAACCTCTCTCATAATATTCTTGTCTTTAAAATAGGGATTATTGTGAGAACAAAATGAAATAAAGTATGTGCAGACATTTTATAACCTACGAAATGCTATAGAAGTGAAAGATCTTCTTGATCCTCTAAATAGCCTTGTGAAACAGGAAAGGCAATACTTACCACCCCACTTGACTGATGAAGAAACTACAACTCAGAGATATGAATTGACTTATATAATGATGCAGTCTGATCCCTGTCTTTGTTAGTGAACTGAGCCTTGATCCTGATCTAACTTTAAGTACTGATCTCACTTTTAGACTGAACTTTAATTCTGGTTATAGACTGAACTTTGATCCCTACCTGCATCTAAGCTGTGATCTTGATCTCTGAACCTTAATAAACAGAGGGGACTCTTGAACCACTTGGTAATCAATCCCCAAGGATGTTCACTGAGCTTCAGAGAGGCAAGTATGGATGATGCTGAGTCCCAGGCCTAGAGTACTGTTATTCCATTGGACAAGGCTTTCTGCCTTGCCTGGTTCATCCAGACCTTGCAAACCAGGGGAATGAGCAAACCAGGGGAATGAACAAACCAAGCCTGTGGGTCCCACTGGGGAGAGCCAAGCAGGGTATCCAGAGAAATAAGAGAAGCACACAACCTGCTTCCCCCTAGTAATTTCCCAGCCCAGACAGCTGTAATGAGGAAGTAACTGAAATTTAAATCAGAGCCTGGCCTAACCTCTCTGCTGCCTGCCTGCTGCCTGTAATCTCAGGCTGGCCACCTCTTCCTGGGGAGAACGACAAACTGACTAGGGGAAAGTGATAAATTTTCAATTTTATTTTAAAATATACCAGATGGGAGATTTTACTGGAGCCATAAATATGTCAAGAGCAATGTTGATATGTGATGGGTGATGCCCCATCCTTGGACCTCTCTTCCTGTTTAGAAATTCCATCAGATTATTAATAAAAGACTCCAGTTTGACTGCAGCAAAATAGGTCTCTATATTAACACAATTGAATTTTCTTTTGCCAGACATCTTGTGCTTTAAGCTTCCAGGTTCCAGGAGTGTGGGGTTACTAAGTCCATTATAAATGAATCTAAACTAATAACCATGCAGCACCCTGGGGGCTGTAAAATAGGGGATGTGGAAAGGGGAGGGAAGGGGAGGAAAGAGGAGGGGAGGGAGGAAGTGTCACCCAGAACAGATGGAGGAGAGAAAGGAGGAAGCACCCTTGCCTCTCCTGCTCTAGTGTCAGCCTCGGATGAAAATCTCCCAGATGACTAAAAGTCTCACTCCCTGGTTCACAAAGATGCCCAGAAAGAAGGGTGATGTGGCCAGCACTTCTTCTCTAAGCATGGGTTTCTTTGCTGTCTTGATTGATTTGGTATTATGCTGGCCTTTAGGGCAGGAGACCTCCAGCTGCCTGGGGCTGGGCTGGGAGGAAGGGTGGCCCTTGTCCTGTTACAGGGTACAGCCAAGAGGGGAGGCCCCAAATAGGGATTTGGAATGGGGCCCAGAACTCCAGGTGTCCAGGAAATATTAGGATGTCCTCACCCCTTACCCCACAGGTATGAGCTGGGGGAAAGGGGCAAATGGAGCAGGGCCATTAAGAGCTGTTTTGCATAGCAACAGCTTTGCAACTAACCTCTGGTGTGGTCATTTAACATATCTATAACCTTTAACTGGTTGCATAGATATGTTAAATAGCTGTGACCAGGCTCTGAGCCAGGGGAATGGAAGTAACTTCCCCACCAAGATGTAACTGGGGGGCAGGTCCCCCGAGTTATAGCACCTGCGTGGGAGCTTGGAGAAGACTGGCTCCATGATATGGGGCCACGCCTGCCCAGACTCACGATGGCAGCCCAGTAAAGCTGGAAGGATATGAGAGTGCTGGCACGTGTAGCCTCCCAATTGTGGGAGGAGTCGGAAATGGGGCTGCAGAGGAAGATTGGCGGGGGGTGGGTATTTAAACCCAGATGCGGCAGCAATAGAAGGGAGAACCATGAGGCTTTGCCAGAGTGAGGATTCCCATGGCCATTGTGCAGGGAGAACCACATGGTTTTGGCAGAGTGGAGACTCCCACAGCCATTGTGCAGAGAGGACCATGTGGCTATGGCAGTGCAGAGAGAGGACCACACGGCTGTGGCAGTGAGGGAGAACCATGCAGCTTTGCCAGAGTGGGGAGCCCCATGGCTTTAGAAGGGGGAACCACCACTTGGCTTTAGCAGAGATCCCAGTGACACAGCTGATGGTGCTGGGAACCGAGGGAGGCCTACCAGCCCAGATGGATTACTGGAAAAAACTGGGGGCTGCCTGAGCCACAGACTTCTATTTCTTTTCCTGAGATACAGTACCCCAGACCAGGCAAAGCAAGGAAGGAAGGACTGTGTGTGTTTGTGGGTGTTTTTTTAAGGGACTTTGGGATTTTGATGAAGACATTAGGTCACTACTTCAAGTCTGCATAGCATTAAATAAACATTTCCCTTCCTTTTCACGAATCTCTGGCATTGAAAGATGTCTTTCCTATAAGGTGGTGGACATAACAAACCTGGGGGATTCCTTTAGGTAATAGTATATCGTACCCCCTTGGCCCTGTTCTGTAACAATGGCACTAGAGCCAACACAGGACCCCCAGTGCCTGCCGCTTTCACTATTTCCTGTGTTTCACACAAGCTAGCAAATCAGTCTGTTAGCCACTGTCACCACATCCTTCTCCTTCTCCAGCCGCCTTATGATGTCTTCTGCCCCTGTGGTCTGTTTCTCACCATCTACCAAAATTCCCACTCCCTAAGTTGCAAAGCAGATTTCCTGCCATCTCCACTGTGCTAAAGCTGGGCTGAGCTCTGAGAAGACCAGTGAAGGCTTTTTTCTCCCACTGGAACTCAGTTTCACCCAGGACTCAAAGAGCCATCAGCTGCACTGCAAAGCTCTTGTCCTATGATCCATTTCTGTACAGGTCTTGGATATATATCCAAAATTGTTCAAGGGCCAATCACACCCACTTAGACCCAGACCACCCCCCTGCCCTAGCCAGGCGGCTCTCTTGTAGGGTTATAAAAGCCATTCCACTTCTATAGCAAAAGGCCCTCATGCAAAGTGTAAGGTTTTTCTTAGGCTCCGCCGAGAAAGAAATGCCAATCAGCCACAAAATTAGGCAGTGTAGGACTTTATTGGGGTTTGTGCACCTGGGCGACGTTCTCCAGTCCACAGAGCGGGGCCAAGGAAGTCGCCCCAAACAAAGAGCACGGTGGGGTTTTATACACCAGATCTGGGGGTCTTCTTCATGGGATCTGGGGATTGGTCCCTTTGAGGCAAGTGGCAGCATATCATTGGTGGGCCTCGTCAGGCTCTGGTTGCCATAGCAAAGCCCACCATTTCAGCTCTCTGGCCTGACGTCAGCTGTCTTTTACCGGGTTGTAGTTCGGCTACCATTTTGTCTTACCATGCCCACCCTGACACAAAGAAGCTCCTTTTAATAGTCTTCATGGCCCATGACACATGACCAGACCTGTCAGAATCCCCCTTTGGGCCATAGATAAGATCTTACCTTCCCACCCAACCTGTCCAAATGCAAAAGACTCTCAGGAAGATTCTCACACCAACAGCAGGACCCTCTTCTGGGGCTGGGAGGCAGGAGGAAAAGGCACTGCAGAGGGTAGCTGAAGCAATTGGAGATGGGTCCTGGACCAGGAGGCCACGAACTAGTCTCAGCTCTGCTGCTGACATGCTGTGTGACAGTGCATAAGATGCCTGTTCTCTCTGAGCATGAAATGGGAGTATGAACTGATATTCCTTGGGTTTTGGGATCTTGGCCAGACCCACTGCCACTCCTACATGGGCTCAGATATTTCTGGGGCATCTCTTCCTGTTGACCTACACACACCACCCCACACCTCCGAAGTACTGCTTTTGGGTCCCCCAGGGGACACAGGTAAATGACCCACATACCCACCTCTCTAGGGAGGCTGTTGGCAGAAGCTCATGCTGCCATGAATCAGGGCCTGCAGCAGCCGACATGGACACATGAGCATAGAAATGTGGTCATATAGCCACAGAACTTAGAGCCAAGAGCCCTTCTCCTTGAAGGCTAAAGCCTTAATTCCCTTATACCAACTCCAATGAATCCTTTCTGGGGGAAGGTAGTGGAGGCACAAATTGGCTTATTACACTGGTCCAGGGAGGCCTGCTCCCATGAGGACCAGAGAGCCACCCCGTACATGGCTGCTGGCTCATGTTTGCCAGCACACCCCTCTTGCTCTCCTACTTCTCCCAAACCTAGACCTCCAGGGAACCTTATAGATTCAGGGACATAGAGATTCCCTATGGGCCTCCCTCCATCCTCCCAGAAGAACTGCTGCAGTCTGGAGGTGGACAGGTCTGGGATGTCAGGTTCCTAAATCATACTGTGGGTCTAGCCCAGGAATGGGGTTTCTAGCCTCAGGTATAAACTGCTAAAGAGGACATAGTCAGAGAGGGCCAGCAAGTGGATGCTGCCCAGAAAACTGTGAATGAGGACAGTTTCTCTGCACTGCCTTCATTCACTTGCGGTAGCACTAACCAGGGGCCCTCCTGGCCAGAGGAAGAAGATTTAGTAAACAACCAGCTAATAAAATTTCAAACCAGCCTGAGCGAGGTCTGTTTCAAAGGAAGAGACAGCTAATGTTGGAACTTTAGGCAGTCATACAAAAGAGCATTTGAATCAGGAAGCTTTCCTAGTATTCTTAAAAGCCCATGGTCATGGGTCCACCATGTACATGAGCTAGGTCAATGACAGAGTTTGTACAGAACCCTCTGGGTTCTGTTGCCCGCCACCAAAAAAACTGTGAACTCAATGCCACAGTCTTATGAAAAGGAAAGGCACTATTTTTTCAGCAGTTATACAGATTCAGGATAATGGCAGAATTCTATTTTTAAGTCACAAAGTTCCTTAAAACCAAACACCCATAAATATACACAGTCCTGCCTCCCCTTGCCAAACAAGGCCAATCAGAGGTACCACCTCTCAGGAAAAGAAATAGAAGTCTGTAGCTTAGCTAGGAAGATTCCCATTTTAACATTCTGGCTCCTCCCAGTCGTCCGTGGTTGCCTAGGCTCTTGCTCTTAATCCAAAACCACATGGCACTTCTGGCCAAGATGGAGGCATAGGTAGATACACTGTGCCTCCTCACACAACCAAAAGAAGGACAACAACAATTTAAAAATGAAAAACAGCCAGTACCGATGGAAAATTGAACTGTATGGAAGTCTGACAACCAAGGAGTTAAAGAAGGCACATTCATCCAGACCAGTAGGAGGGGCAGAGTTGGTCAACCGGCTTGGAGAGGACTCACAGCAAAGCGGTGGCTGGTGGACCTCAGGCGTGCAGGGAGGCAGCTGGTAGACCTAGCGAGGCGACGGATTATGGAGCACAGTGCGGTGCACAAGGTGGCGGGTGGTCCCACATTCGCACGCAGATAAACCAGGTGAAATTGAGGAGCGAGACAGACCACACAATCCAGGGTCCCAGCACAGAGAAATAAAGCCTCAAAACACTGATTGAAAACACCTGTGGGGGTTGAGGTGCCAGAATAAACTCCCAGCCTCACAGGAGAGTTTGTTGGAAACCCGCTGGATCCTAGAGTGTACACAAACCCACCCACATGGGGATCAGCACCAGAAGGGCCCAATTTGCTTGTGAGAAGCAGGGGAAGTGACTGAAATCCAGCAGAGAGCAGAGCAAGCACCATTGTTCCCTCTCTGACCCCTGCCCCACATACAGCATCACAACCCAGTGACTGGGTTGGCCTGCCCTGATGTACACCTAAGGCTCTGTCCCTCACTATGTAACAGGTGCATCAAGACAAAAAAAATGGCCCAAAGGAAAGAACAGATCAAAGCTCCAGAAAAAATACAGCTAAGTGATGAAGAGATAGCCAACCTATCAGATGCACAGTTGAAAACACTGTTAATCAGGATGCTCACAGAATTGGTTGACCATGGTCACAAAATAGATGAAAAAATGAAGGCCATGCTAAGTGAAATAAAGGAAAATGTACAGGGAATCACTAGTGATGGGAAGGAAACTAGGCCTCAAATCAATGGAGTGGACCAGAAGGAAGAAAGAAACATCCAATCAGAAAAGAATGAAGAAACAAGAATTCAAAAAAATGAGGAGAGGCTTAGGAACCTCTGGGACAACTCTAAACATTCCAACATCAGAATCACAGGAGTGCCAGAAGGAGAAAAGAAACAGCAATAAATTGAAAACTTATTTGAAAAAATAATGAAGGAGAACTTCCCTAATCTGCCAAAGAAAATAAGTTTCCAGGAAGTTGAGGAAGCCCAGAGAGTCCCAAAGAAGTTGGACCCAAGGAGGAACACACCAAGGCACATCATAATTACATTACCCAAGATTAAAATGAAGGAGAGAATCCTAGAAGCAGCAAGAGATAAGGAGACAGTCACCTACAAAGAAGTTCCCATCAGACTGTCAGCTGATTTCTCAAAAGAGACCTTACAGGCAAGAAGGGGCTGGAAAGAAGTATTCCAAGTCATGAAAGGCAAAAACCTACATCCCAGATTACTCTATCCAGCAAAGCTTTCATTTAGAATGGAAGGGCAGATCAAGTGCTTCCCAGATAAGGTCAAGTTAAAGGAGTTCATC
>JAPYXV010005794.1:0-10267 GCA_028533065.1 Trachops cirrhosus | reverse complement strand
GTTAAAGATGAGATCATATGGTTTTTGTCCCTCACTGCCTGGCTTATTTCACTTAGCATAATGCTGTCCAGACCCATCTATGCTGCCACAAAGGGTATAAGCTCCTTCTTTCTCTCTGCTGTGTAGAATTCCACTGTGTAAACATACCATAGTTTTTTGATCCACTCATTTGCTGATGGGCACTTAGGTTGCTTCCAGCTCTTGGCTATTGTAAATTGTACTGCTATGAACATTGGGGTGCACAGGTTCTTTTGGATTGGTGTTTCAGGGCTCTTAGGGTTCTTTTAAGAAAACTATAAAATCTTAATCACATTAAAATAACCATAAATAAAAAATACTTTAATGCAATATTTTAGAACATATTCTAAAAAGTACCAGTGGGAATCTTACTAACTTTTAATGGTTCGTATGTCAGCATCTGTTTGCTTTTTCAATTCATTAGTGTCTGCCACTCATCATCAAAGTCAAAACTCCTTAGAACATGAGACTCTTGGCCCTCACTCTACCTATACACCCTTTGTCATTTGTCAGTTTTGAATTCTTCTTCCACCAGGAGAAGATGCCTATTGGATTACTTTGTCTTCTTTTGTAGGTCTTCTTCCTCTCCTCACATCACTCTCCAGCACTATTTCAAGCAGACCAAGTACTATGGGTAGCTTCTCCTAAGCACTGGAGAAGACATTAAAAGTCTTCCTATCTGCTATTCAAACCACTTTACTACAATGATATGTTATTGAAGAGGAAATCTTCAATTGAGTTGAGTTTCCTCTTGCATACTTAGTTATTACATCACTTTCTCTGATAACATAGCAGTGAATTAAGCAGTAGTGAACTGCTTTCATCATGTAGGACCTATGGAAGGCAATGGGAGCCTTATCTTGCCCAACATCAAAGTCTGGAGAAAATTTTTCCAAATAGTCTTCCTTCCTTCTCACCACTTGTGGTATTTTTTAGGTTAATTCCAAAGATGATGAAGGTGTCCTTGTTGGATCCTGGGACAATATCTATGCCTATGGTGTCCCCCCATCAGCCTGGACTGGAAGCATCGACATTCTGTTGGAATATCAGAGTTCTCAGAATCCAGTTCGGTATGGTCAGTGCTGGGTTTTTGCTGGTGTCTTTAACACATGTAAGTATCCAACTGAGTAATATTTTTAATGTAAAAAAATCACTTCATGACATTTCATCTATAACCTGGAAAAGAGCCCTAGCAATCTCTGTTGGCTCTATAGAATTTATGAGTGGCTATTCTGGGATGTAGTCAATGCATAATTAAATTGTTCTCAGCCAAATATGCTCATAGTTTCTCTTTGACTGCAGAATCTTTATAGACAGAATGATGGACTATTTCCTACATAATCCATCATTCTATATCCAGAGAAATAGAGGGTCCCAGGGGCCAAGTAAGGATGTGGTGGAATCGGTGTGGCACTTTCTCTTCAGTAACTCCCACGTTTTAAAAAGGTTAAAATTAGCCAAATTTAAAATAATAAATACTAGTAAGAAAAGATGTATGCTGCTTATTTGTTATTGGAAAGTTTTACAAATATGCTTATTTGCTTATTGTTTATCACTGAAAGTTTTTATAAATGTATTTACTTAATTTTTAGCCTAGCTATGAAAAGAATTGTGGCAGATGGTCTCATCTCCTTTTTTTATCTCCATTTTAACTTGCGAATCTCAATGACCATGAGCAATTAGATATCAGAAGTTAATGAACAATCTTTACTTCCCAGTTTCTCTTCTGGTTTTTAATCCACTCAATGTACAATGCATAGAAGAAAGCATATGTGAACAGAATTATTCTCTCAAGCCGCATGCATCATTTTTTTAAATGGCATTTACCTATCCAGGCCCAATGTTATAATTAATTCAGTGACTATTTTTTAAAATACATGTATTTCAGTGTGATCTCATCATTGGCAATAATTTTCATTCAAATGCCATTTCAACAGCCTTGGAGAAAACGATAAGCTTGAATGGGAGTGTCCTTTCTGCTTGCTCATTAATAATGAATGTTCTACCTAGTTAACATTTTTTTATTCACAAATATCAGGGAGGGGTTGGAGATGGGAAGATAGGATAAGGCCATTTTTCTGAAAATGATTATGAAGCCTATCAGTTTCAGCTCAACATTGTAACAATCTAAAAATTAGTGATCCAAGCAGGGGGAAATAATGAGTTTTGTACCAGGTATTTTGTTTCACCATAGCCTAAAAATTAATAAGATCATTTTCTCAGCCATCTGAGTACACCCAAGGACTAAAGGAATATATGTATATTTTCTGAGAGTAATCAAGATCAATGAATAGTCTCCTAGAAAGTCTGGTCTCTGAAGTTCTAGCAAGAAGCCCAAGCTTCAGGATAGTAGTTCCCCTCCCTCATGCTTCACAAGCCAAGACTGTACAAAATGGCACCCAACATAGGCAGCCACTCTTATGAAAGGATTCCGGGAAAAAAGAAAGGGCCTTCTACCTCCCCATGTCTTCCTGCTGCCTGCAATTGTATTATCCCTGTGTAATTCCTTTGGGTTTAGAACCAGATAAAATAGTGAGCACCTCCTATTCATTTATGCCTTTTGTATAAAAGGGTCACCAGATCTACTCCAGGCTTTGATGGTAAGCTAGGAAAAGGCAGAAGCACAATGTGGAGAAGCACAATGAGAATAAACCTAAAGAGGAAAGTTGGAGGGAAGGAGGTTCTTTTACCCCAGTGTCAAGCTCCACCTCACCAGACTCCAGTTTGGACTTCCAAGGTTGTTGTTAAAGTAGGTGAATAATATTTGGTTAAAAATGCTAAACTATTCTGAGAAAGTAAAAGGCAAGCCAAGTCATTAATCTTAAAATTGTCAGCTGAATTATTTTCAATGAGCCCTGATGTGTGGCATCCTGGGAGCCATAGAGGGCATTTGGATTAAGTTTAATCAATAGATACATATGGCAAGAGATGCATGCATCCTAGTAATTTATTATCTAGCAATTGAAATGAATCTGTGATGTCACCCTCCACCAAGTGACACAGAGCTAATGCCAGCCAGGAAAGTGAACCCCACTGAGGATCTGCTTTACAAATTCCTAACTTTCTGTTAGCTGGTTTTTTATTTTATTTTATCTTCAGAAACACAACCCCCTTAACTGAACTAAAATAATACTATTTTGATGATTGTATGATTAGTAATTACACAATTGGAACCCTGTTCCTGGGCTTCTATTGCAGCTGGCTTCATATGACCCAACCACAGTTCTGAATGATCAGACAGCAAGGATTCTCTCTGCGATCTAGATGCCTGACAGTAGCCCCATTCTCCAGTATGGAATATTTGGGGAGAATGTGTGCCAGTGGGGCTTTTCATGTTACTGTGAAAATCAAAAACAGAGACCAGCCTTGAAGATTCCCCAAGCAGAAAACAACAGTTTGATCATACAAGCTTACTTTAGCTTATTTTGCAAGGCTAACTTGACCTGGGTCATTTCTTGATTATGCCTCTGGAAACTGTAGGCAAAACATGAACTGCTTCCTAAGGTCAATATAAGATAACCACCAACCAATTCCTTTTTTTTTTAAAGAAAATTCTACTCTAACCAATCACTGTGAGGAATAAACAGTCACTGCTTCCTCATTATACAAGTTGCTTTATAATACTGTATCCCTGAGCCTCCTTCCATCTTGGTTTTGAGTGTTCCTGGCTTGTGAACTGTCTTTTTGGTGCCTGCACAATAAATTCTGACTTACTACTACTTTGGTAATTCATTGGATTTACTTCTGTTATTTAAGAATTTTTGACATTGTTAAATTAGATGGTCCCTATAAGAAGGGATTGTGCCTTATGTATTTATTAAATTTTGGTGATGTGGTTAGTTGTGGTCTGTCCTTCTTTCCTGTAGTTTTGCGATGCCTTGGGATACCAGCAAGAGTTGTTACCAATTATTTCTCAGCCCATGATAACGATGCCAATTTGCAAATGGACATCTTCCTGGAAGAAGATGGGAATGTGAACTCCAAACTCACAAAGGATTCAGTGTGGTGAGTTTGATTTACAAGACATTTGCTGATATCTAATTAAAGTGACATTACATATTTACCACAAGGCAGACTTGGTCTACTATTTCTTTCTCTTCTATTTTAAGGACTGTTCAGTCCCATAGACAGAAATGTCTAATTGTCAGAGATTGTTTTTACTTAATGAATGAGAAATGTTATTGAACAGGCAGTTTGGGCTCTTATTAATAAAGATCAAGCATCCCATTATGACAGCAACCACTGATAAAGGCCATTGTTTTAGTGGCTAGAATCTATACTAGCTCTTTTTTGCCTTAGTTTATGAAAATTGTGAATAGCCGAGATATAGAAGTCTGACATTTTCTATGTCAATACTCTAAGAGTCGTGTAGCTAGCATTTATTAAATACTTACTATGTACCAGTCTCTCTGTGTGTATGATCTTATCTAATTCTCATCAGGTAGATGCTTATGAATATCTCCATTTACAGATAAGGAAACTGAGGCCCAGAGAGGTTAAAGTAATTTACTCAAGGACACATACCTGACAAGCTGAGAATGAAAACCAGCTGACCTTTTACTACAACCCATTTTTGCCTTTGCAGTACAGGATTGATATTTGAACATAACAATGTGGTTCTCCTTAACCTGTGACCTCATCATTTATTCAGAGATAGAAATAAGGGTAAAGGTGATGCTGTTGCCAAACAACAATCAGTGTTCTTTCACTGATCTGAACAGCTATACCATGAGCTGGCTACAGGGAGTTGAAGATTCCAAAGGAATTCCTTTTGTACATGGCACCCACACAGTCTAAAACAATATTCTAAAAATGAGGGGGGAATCCTAAGAGTCCAAATGTAAAGGACATTTATGAGGGCCTTTATGGGAGGAAATCGCCAGGCATTGAACTAGTTGGAATTTCTAAGCTCAAAATGTGTACCTACCCCATTGTTTTTTTTATAAGTAATAAAGCTAAAACATTCACAGTTGTAAAAGCATCCAAATGGGGATGGTAGGAAGTTATAAGCTCATTTTAAGAGAAATTAAGAGTTAGAAGTGCCTTAACTCCCCCATGCTACAGGAATGGATCACAGTTGTAGGAGTAGTATTAACTCGCTAGTACCAATAAACACTCTTTTGAGAATGCTGGAAGAAGGAAATCGCTGAACTAGTAGCAAAGTGCTACTATGAATAAAAAATAGTGCAGTTCATTTGCAGGGAATGCGCTGAGCAATGGTAACCTAGAGAGTATAGGCAAGATAAAACCTCACCTCTGTAAGCTGAACAGCAATTTAAAGCACCATCTAAGCCCTTGGAATAGTAGTATAGAAGCCTTGCATGTACATTTAATGACAAAAACAGACCCAAATCGCTGACCCAAAAGCCTGGTGTGACAATCAAAATTGGCAAAATGAGAATTATTTGGCTTTCTGCACTGTGTACCTCTTCCTTACACACACACACACACAATGCCTTTGTAGTCAACTGTAGTCAGTTCAAAATTATTCCTCCCTATTTCTTGATCCAAATGCCTCCCATCATAAATTCCCAGGAAGCACCCCAACATATAACCCACAAAGACATAAACAAAATTGTGAAGCTGATAGATGTTCTTCTTGGTAACCCTTTCATCTTTCAGCTCCAAATTCCTTGCTGTGTTCCTGCCACCCTTTGCTCTTTAGCCTTCTCCAAATATCCCACTACCCTGGGACTATATTCCCTGGTCTGGGATCCTCACTCATACTCCACAGTCAGACCACTGCCCTAGGCTCCTCTTCTTTCCTCTCACTTGGTGCAGGCATAGCAGGTTTCTAATACACTGTGTAATGACTGACTGTCTGACTAACTGAATGGCTGATATTAACCTAACTCAGGGGACCCCAGACTATGGACCCCGGGGAACAAAGCTCTCAGTCTGGTCTGCATCCGAACCTGGCTCTGCCACTGGCCAGCTGTGTAACCCTGGGTAAGGCACAACCTCCCTGTGCCTCTCTTTTCTCCTTTAATGTAAAGATGACAAAATTTTCTAGTTTACTCAGCACAAAGCCAATCATAACAGGTGCCTCATGAATGTTAGCTGTTATTATTGCCTTCATTATTGGTCACACAGCTGGAATTTCTTAGAGGCAATATGTCGATATCAACCCAACCAGGCTCATAGAAGCAGTCAGAAAAAAAAGGGGGTGGCTAGTGTGCTAAGATAACTACTATTTCTGTTACTTTGGGGTATTTTTAAAATAAAACCAGAAATGTATGCCTCCCCAGTGCAAAAACCCTAGTAGACCCTGGAAGCTACACATGTTCCAGCAAAACAAAAGTATTCCTAAGCCCTTCCTTGACTGAGGGGGCTGGTGGGGGCTGCCTTTGACATATTAACCAGTACAGGATCACCACAGACACATCCTCCTGACAAGCTCTGTCCTGGGGAGTTACTTGTCATGTGACCTTGAGAAAATGGCTTTACCTCTCTGGGCTTCAGTTTCCTTAGCAGTAGAGTGAGGGTAATGTTGATAGCAACCATTTCCTGATGTGACAAACGAGGTGATCCAGGCAAAGTACTTACCACCGTGCTGGGCCCAGAAGGAGTGCTCAATCAGAGCCCACTAATGAGATTAGAAACAGGGGCTACCGGAGCTGCTGGGAGGGCACTGGCAGCGGGTAGAGAGGGAAGAAGGCTAATAGAGGCTAAGGTGAATGCAGGGAAGATTTGGTGCACACCAGTTGACCCCGGAGAGGCCAGGGCAGCATGGCTGGCAATGCATGGCCTAGTGAATTTTCTTGCATGGGGTCTCGGGAGCAGTTGGCTTCACCCAAGCTCCAGACTCACTTTCCTCCATAGGCTCCAGTAAAACAAACTTACCCCAAATCCCTCTCAATTTGTAGGTGGTTCCTGCCCTCCT
The DNA here is from genome assembly GCA_028533065.1 of Trachops cirrhosus. Taxonomy (NCBI): domain Eukaryota; kingdom Metazoa; phylum Chordata; class Mammalia; order Chiroptera; family Phyllostomidae; genus Trachops; species Trachops cirrhosus. The sequence goes on along the minus strand of JAPYXV010005794.1, from coordinate 3,366 downwards.
CACCCTGCCACTTTCCTCTCTTCAAAGGAAACCATGATAAATATTTCCTGGTTTCTCTCTCTTGTGCCTCCACCATCTCTTTACCAAGGTCCCGATGGTACACATTTTGTGGTGAATTAATTTACCTGATTGGGTCTCAGAGCCCAGGGTGTCCTTTTCTCAATGACTCAGCCAGGTCCAACAAGCCCAAAGCAGAAATAAGCCAGTTCAAGGTTCAGAGGAGAGCTCAAGGGTGAGTGTGAGGGTGTGTCATGCTCAATACATTCCTAAGCCAAGAGAAGCAAGGTTTGTACTTCCCCCCATGTTCTGACTCTTCTCCCTTCATCAACACAAACCATCATGGATGGACTGCTTATTCACCTCCTTTCTGGTTTGGCACCTTAGGTCCCTGCATGGTGGGTTTCCTTCTGAGCATGCCTCGCCCAACAGGGGGCAGAAATTTTGCACAGAGGAGGTACAGTGTTGATGCCCACAGAGGGAGGAGTCAGCTTCTTAGCAATTTGGGAGAGGGAGGGGCTGAGGAACCTTAAATAGACACAGCTGGGCAGAGTAATTGAACCTCAGGGTAGCAAATGAAATTCCGAGTGGGCTGAAGCAAGGTAACATATCCTGGAAGGAATAATTTAAGCTGCTTGTCCCCAGTGTGCTGATGGGTTTTGAATTATGTGTAACCTCTGAGGAAAGGCATCTATGAATCACTGTGAACACTTTAATGAAGACACTTGTGCCACGTTGAGCTGCCATTCACAGTGAATATGAATATGAGGGTTCACTGAGGAGGGACACTACAGGCTCACTCTGACGGGCAGGGGAGTAGCCTCTGGCCTCACCTTGAAATATCTCAGTTTTAATAGAGATTTTGTGAATTTCAAAAAGAAAAAGAAAAAGAAAGAAAGAAAGAAAAAGAAAAAGAAAGAAAGAACCCTTCAGTTTAGTCACCTCATTAATATGATGATCACAATGGAAAGAGAAAGGCTTTCTCTCCTAAATGAAAGTGTTATTCTGGGCACTTTTGCTGGAGAGGACATAGTCAGATTTTATCATTCTGGGTGAAAAAACTATGCCCACCTCTTTGCTTGCCCCACCAGAATGCTACCCCCACAGTGGGGATCACTGTCTGATCTAACTTATTTTTGTTTATTTTGCCAGCACGTAACAGGGTGCCAAGAATAGAATAAGAACTTAACAAATGGAATCATTTGAAAATTTGTAAATGCTCATTTAGCTGAATAAATGTCATGTAATATATTCAACAAACACTATCGTGCACTAATATGTGAGAGAAATTAATCAGATCACTGCCCATGAGGAGCTGCATCCAGTATCTGTGGGTGAGGCAATCACGTATAGACCACTCCGCAAAACGCATCAGGTGGGCTGTAGTGTGAGCCAGAAGTCATGGAGATGAGGGGAAGGGGCTTCCATCCTAAACCATGGGGAACAAGGGGAGAGGCTATTCACGTGCTGAGATGAGACAACCAAAGATCAATATTTCAAAGACTAGGCAGGAAGGAATGGAGTTTTGTACAGAGTCATCCTGTATTATTATGACTACAGTTGTTGAATACTGAAACTCACAGTAACACTCCTGATTCAGCCCCTTGCCTCTCCCTCCTGTGCAAGATCAAGAACACCTAGCTCTTTGCCTGCCTTCCTGAAGGGGAAATGTGTCCAGGCCTGCATTCACAAGGAGCAGATGGAGTTAATATGGTTCAGGGGTGGGGATGGGTGGCTGTTACCCATCTATCACCACTTCTGCTTGTCAGTCCTCTAGGTTCTATCCAATTCTAGCTTTTGACTCCTTTGAGATAAACCCTCCCCTCTCTCTCTTTGTTTGAGAGGGTCCACTAGTCAACTAGTCAACAGTGTTTCAGATTCCCTCTCAGAGCCAACAGCTTTCGAGACCCTGTGACGCCTTTTTGTCTAGCTTCTAGGCCCTTCCTCATGTAACCCTTTCCATGCTGCGCATGTTCCAGAGAAAGCTGTTCACCTCCAGACAGCAGAGTTCCAAGTAGGGTCCAGGGAAGCGTGTGCTGGTTATGCCCTCAGCACACGAAGAGAAGGGGGCTGAGCACATGTTTACATCAAGACTCATAAGCTGACCTGTCTGCTTCTCGAAGTCCAGCTGATGGGCCACTTGCAGATGTAGAAAACAGTAGCTTAACTCAGAGTTTTAAATGTCTTGTATGATATTAATGATAATTATAAAAATGGTGAGTGCTAAAACAATTAACAAGAGTCTTCTTTATTTCCTTTATTGCCTCTTCATTCAAAATTAAATAGGTTTAATTAAACAGACTTAAGTTTAATCTTTTAAAATAATTGTGCACTAGCAAATTTGTATTTATCAGTTTCTTCTCAAAGTTTCAACTAATCTAAAAATTAGTCAATGATCCAAGTGGAAAGAAATCACACATTTATTTTTATTTTCCTCAGGGTTTCATGGAAAAATACCAAAAACTCAGGTCAAACTATTCTTGTAATTTTTCCCTCCCTTTCTCTCTCCGTGGTGCAAAGCAACATGATTGACTCTGCCACAAATTAGCTGGGTGACTTTGGACAAGTTGCTTGATGTCTCTGGGCCTTAATTTTCTCAGCTATAAATGGATAAATGTATAAGTTTGGTTTTAATGAGCTTTAGCATCATTTCCAGCTCTATAGGACCCTAGTTATTTATGCTTTAAATGATTTTTAAATACTGCTCTTCCCACCAATATTCAGCAGGTTCTGCCAGTTGCTTTGTGTGGAGACCTGCTTAGATGCACAGGGCTGGGCTATGATTTGCTTACTCACATTTAGCTGCTGCTTTGCAGATTGGCTTCACTTCAGCTCCCCAGGAAGAAAAAGAAAAACAAAACTGAAATCAAACATACCACAGAAAATGTCTGTAATTATTGGTTGGCCTCAATGCATCTGGTTCTTTGAATGAAGGGGAAAGGACTAGTCAAAGAACATGTATGAATGACCCATCGAGGCAGAAAACTGTACTTGAACAACTAAAATTTAAAAAATGACCCATGGACGTAGACGAAACTGTGGGAATTGACTGTGGGAGCGAGGGGTGGGATGGGCAGAGGAGGGCAAAGAGGGAACAATTGGGACAGCTGTAATACAATAACGAAAACATGATCACAAAAGAAAACAGAAAGAAAAGAAAAAATGTTCCAACTTTCTTTAACACTTTTTAGAAAGAGTATCGCTGCTGTTGTTTTGTTTTGTTTTTTTTTCACTCCAAATGCAAACATTTCAGTATCACAATGAGTAGTACTGAATCCATAAACAGAGCTTTCTTTTTTATTAATTTTTCTCATTTTTTAAAATTTTTTTATTTTAGTTTATTCAGTACAGTTTCTATCCTTTATTCCC
>JAPYXV010005793.1:0-10271 GCA_028533065.1 Trachops cirrhosus | reverse complement strand
ACACAGCCTGGAAGCAGCATTTCCCACTCTGCCTTACGGTAGGGTGGGTTCAATCCTACCACAAGTGGGGGAGGGAGGAAGGCAATTGTCCACTGCTGGCTGCTCAGGACAGGCCTCTGGGCACCAGCAGAAGGCAGATGTGGGTTTTGCCAGGCCTCTGGGTGTCGTCTTGAGATTCACCCACTTCAGTCATGAGGGAAGCTGAAGCCAGTGCCAGAGATTCCCTGAAACCCTTGCACTTCTGGATCTCTGGAAACTTCTCTCACTTTGGCCCCATCTTCCAGCAGCTGGGTAAGCTTCTGGTTCTGTATGACAGCACTTCTGTCCTGAAGACTCAGAATGGCTCGTGGGTCCCAACCCTGACTGGTCCACCTCCCTCAGAGTGTTGTCCTGCCTGCTGTCTGGAGGGAAGAGTAGAAGTTCCACAGGGAGGGGCCTTTGTTTTCCCTAGTTTAAGTAAACTAGTACATTTAACCAAATATAAAACTTCTTTGGGAGACGTGAGTGACATCGTTTTATGCACCAAATAGGAAAGAAGAATGACACCTGTTAAACTATCACCATCAATTTTAATATGTAACCAATTTCACAGATGTTCAGATGTGACAAAATGGATGGCTTAAGATGCATAAAATGTTAACACCCAATAGCTGAACTCCGGCAATCTGTAAAGGTTGATGCAGAGAAACTGAGAGCTAAAGACCAACAATGTAAGCCCAAGTGACCACAAGAGAACGGCCACGCTGGCCTGAGCTTTGTCAGAACCACAGTACAAATGAAAACCAAAGCAATCTAATTGGTCTGCCCAAAATTCACGATCATCAAGACTTTGAAGTGTGAAAGTCTATCCCCTATCATGAGCAGAAGCCTTGCCATGAATGTACATTTTACCTTTAGGCATTGGCTCATGCTAGCTAGGATGAAGGCGTCACAGCGAGACATTTCACAATTTCCTCCAGGCAGCAAGGGGAAAGGAGAACAGGCTGGAGCGCCTGTAGATTAACACGGCCTGAAAGACACGTCACCCAAGTGCCATGCTTGGACCTTGTTTAGATCCCGATCAGAAGAAGCCAACAGTAAAAAGGCATTTATGAGAGAATCCAGGAAAGGTGACCACCCAGTGGCTATTAGATGACGTGCGAGAGCTGTTCCTTTATGACAGTGGTACTCCTGCTATGATAATTACGTTCTGAAAGGGGGGCGCCCTTATCTTTAGAAATGATACTGAAGTCTCATGGGTGAGATGGCATTGGGGACTGTTTTGAAGGAGCCCAGGAGGAGTGGGGTGTAGAAAGAATGGGGTTACCCAGGGGTATTACTTGTGTAGGCCAGGTGAGGAATATGTGGGAGACCCTCATACAAGTCTCTGTATTCTTCTGTGGGTTTGATAATTCCCATAACAAAGCATTTAAGAAACGTGAGTATCCAGAATATGAAGACAAAGCTCCCTATTTTTAAGAATGTCTAAATTCAAGCAAATTCTGTCCATACAGAATTTCACTAAGTCAGTGATAAATATTTAGACACCTTCCTTGAGATTTCTTAATATTAGCTGAAAAGTTAAGCTGCTTACCCCTGAGAAACACCTGTTCCATCTCATATGGTTCACAAGGAGAACAAGGTTGAAGTAATAAATATATATATATATTTATAAAATATATAAATAGATATAATATGCATATTTATAACAATATATAAAATAATACAGTTTCAAGTGGAAACACATTCCTTGGTCAGCAAATACACCTGGCAGGTGCGGAAAAAACATTTTGAAGAACTGAAGAAATGGGGCAGCCCTCTTGTTCTTGCTGCGTGCATCTGTTGGAGGGCCCTCCCTGCTTTAGATTTACCAACAGTGTGAATTGGGAACAGTTAGCCAAACTTCAGGCTCAGGTCCAGATAACAGGACAAGGGCAGAGCTCGCAGAAAGAAGAAGGTGGTACATAGAACAGCTGCAGCTGATGACGAAAGACTTCAGGGTTCTCTAAAAAAGTCTGTGAATAATACAGCTGGTATTGAAGAGGTTAACATGATTAAAGATGATGGAACAGCTATTTATTGCAAAAATCCCCAAGTCCAAGCTTCCCTTTCTGCTAACACCTTTGCAATTACTGGTCATGCAGAAGCCAAGCCAATCACACAAAGCTTCCTGAAATATTAGGTCAGCTTGGTGTTGACAGCTTAACAGGACTTTGAACGTTAGCTGAACAATTCCCTTGGCAAACACGATGACAGAAGCAAAAGCAGAGACACCGATGAGGAGGATGATCAGCTTCCAGATCTCACAGAAAATTTTGATGAGGCGTCAAAGAATGAAGCTACCTAAAATCGTTTCTGGTTTTTGGAAGCTGCATGGGCTGTGGTTCCCAAGTTTCTCAGACATGGAGAATATCAACTCTTAGCAGTTCAGTAACAAATATTTTCTATATTAAAAAAGAACTGAAGAAACAGGTAGTAGGATAAACTGCGCTGTGTGGCAGGACTGCCATTCTGTGGAATGAAAATTCAGGTGCTTCTAAAACTCGCCTGTTGATGGCATAATCTCAGGGTGCTCTCCTGGAAGAATCAGTGGTCAGAAAGGGAAAACCCTCATTGCATCATTAACACCCCTCCTCAAACCTGCCTCTTTTCCTCTCTCCCCCCAGATTATTGATAGTTTCTTTCTATAATTGTACAATGTACTTTATGATTTTTCTTTTCTGATTGTTGACACTATTACAGATGTCCCCCATTTGCCCTCCTCCACCCAACCCCTGCCCCCCACCGAGGCCTTCCCCACATTGTTGTCTGTGTCCATGGGCTATGCACATATGCATGTATGTTTTTGGCTGATCTCTTCCAGCCCCCTCACATTCCTCCCCTCTGAAGTGTGTCAGCCTGTTCCATGTATCCATGCCTCTGGTCCTGTTCTGGCCATCTGTTCATTAGATTCCACATATAAGTGAAATCATATGGTATTTGCCTCCTAGTGAGCCTTCTGGTGAATTCCTCCAAGTAGCAGTCCCTGTTGTTTCAAAGTGGTGAGCACTGTCTCTTAATTTGGTTATTGCAGTTATCATTTCTCTAATGGCATTGCTTTTCAGACAAAGGGATTCATTTCCTTTTCCCTTGTTTCCCCTCTTATGTATTAAGGATATCCCCTCAGGGATGATAGCACCCCTAAAGCCAGGGAAGGTGGGCCCATAACACCAGAGTTACCTCTAGTGTGCTGGACGCGTGGGCAAGCTCCCGCTGAGTGTGCACTCCCTGGGGACAGGTGATTTAAGGGGAGAGGGTGACATTAAGTAGAAGGTGACCCTCTCAGTGTTCCCCTGAGCTCCATGGTGGGGGCCCTGGCATGGGGATCTGTGCAGGCCACTGGCTATGCTGGGGCCCCATGTCCTCAGGCCAGGCATCTCCTGAGCAACCCTGGTCACTTTCCTTGTCTCTCTTTTTGGAGCACCTCCCAGGTGCAAGAGCATCATCAGAGTCTTGCCAGGTATGTTACAAAGAGGTCCGAGATAGAAGGAGGTACCCAAGGGATGCGGGCTTAGAAACACACACCCCAGTTTCTGACTGTGTGACTGGTGCCATTGCTTTAGCTCTCAAGAGTTGAGGATCACCCATTCCCTTGGTGGTGTGAGAACTCGGGGAGATGTGGCTGAGGAAGCAGTCTGACAGACAGGCCAGGGATGAAAGTGTGTGATCTTTTCTTCCTGCCTTGCCCTCACTCAGTCCCTGCTGTTCTGTTTGCACATCCTGTTCACAGCTCGGCCATTACGCTGGGGCCCAGGAAGGCCACTGTGCAGCTTGATGTTAAGGAAGACTTTCAGTTTGTTTTTCAAACAAATGTCAGCATGGGTTCTGGAGTTACCTGCACTCCACTGGCTGTGCAGTCTTGGTCCCTGTGTCTATGAAGGATGACAGCCATCAGGGTGGACAGCCTCACACGATGTGCTGGGGTAGGGTCATCACTTCTCCTACAGTGAAGGCAGCTTCACTATTGGCCTCTGCCCACATTTGGTTCACCTCATCCCTGGGCAAGTTGGGGTTTCTCTAATCGGCGATTTTGGGAACAATAACTGGCTATGTTCTGTCAGCCCTGCCTTTTTCCTCGTGGGAGAAAGGCTGCTGGCAGGGTGGGATTTCTGCGTGCCTGAGTCCAGTCAACTCGGGAATCCACCTGCAGGCTCCTTGGCCTGTCACACTAAGCTGTGTCTTCCAACTAGCTCTAGTAAGACAAAGATGTTATTTTAGCCTCCGTTTTATTCTTTTATTTCTCAACATTTCAGAATATGGGAGCAGGAGAGAGAGGGGTGAGGTTTACTGGAGTGTCTTTGAACTCCTCAACACCCAGCATGAACTAGGTATCAAATCTCTCTCCCCACCCTTGTCCTTCTACACACACAGAGAAATACACATGCCAACACACACACTTATCAGATGCTGTTGCTTCTTTCGCCACCACACAGCTGATTTTGCCAATCCCTTCTGGCATCACTGCTTGCTACATCATTTTATGGACACTACTTACCTGTGCTCATGGTCAGTAATGCTTGTCTTCTCTGGGATATTATGCACCATGAATCTAAAATAAGTTTTTATGCCAGCTGAAGACACATTGAAAAGCGTGGCCCTCAGAACTCTAACATGACTCTCCCCCACCTGGCTAATCTCATTTCTTGCTATGTCCTGGCCCCTACTCCTCCTATCAGCCCAGTCATCTTTACACTGTTTGCATTGTCTGTACTCGGGCCTCTGTGTCACCTCATGAAACTCATAAGCCCCACTAGAAATATTTAAAGCAGCTCTTTCCTCCTCACTAGTGGAGATGTCCCCACGATCCCTGTTCCCTGGTACCCACGGCCTTGTGTGATCCCCTTCCACTGAGTGTGGGCTGGACTTACTAGTTCTGCCTCCTAATGAACAGAATACAGGGGAAGGGATGAGACGTCAACACCGGTCAGATCAAAAAGTCCGTGGCTTCTGTCCTCATACCCTCTCAGGAAGCCAGCCGTCACGTCACGTGGCAGCCCTAGACAGGTGTCATGTGTGAGGTCTGTTGGCTGCTAACAACTTTCTGAGTGAGCTGGGAAGTGAATTCCCACTCTACCCCTCTTGGAGCCTTCAGTTGAGATCACAGCCCCACCTGATGGCTGGACTGCAGCCTCATGAGGGACCTTGACATAGGGGGAACCTGCTAAGGTCCTGACCCACGGAAAATGAGATCACAAGGGTTTGCTGTTATACAGCAATGTGTAACTAAAACAATGGCTTCTGGCCTGTTTTAAGCTAAAGGCAAAAGTTTTGCTTGATTATTATTCTGTTTCCCCAGTCTCACTGCTAAGCCATCCTCCTGTAGCCCTGTCCCGCCACGGACAACAACCACAAAATCTGGTGAAAAGCTGTCTGTTGCCATAGGAATTGCTTGTTCTCTGTTTAAAGTCCTGATCTCTCAACCCTGAGCTGTGAAAACCTTTGCCCAAAGTCCCAGTGAGATTTCGAAGGAGTGAAGTCTCTTGCTTGAAAAGGAAGATGTGCAAGTTTCTTCTTGGTGCATGAAATATCTGATATGTGCAACCTGCTCTGGTGGTTATCTTTAGACCTTCTCTCTCCTGGAGCACCTGGGTCTTGTTTTCACACGTCTTTCAGTGCTTGTGTGTGACTGAATGGGGTCAGCTCCCCGGAGAATAGGAGTTCCGGCATCGTCTTTACGGGGAAGTTCTGCATGTATGTGGAGATATAGTTCTTCTTTTTCTTCTTTCCCTTTACTTATTTAAAAATATCTTCTGGTCGTTTCCTTTTCTTATACATGAGTATAGATCTCATGTCTATATGGAAATGTACCTATAACATATAATGTACCTATATAGGTACCTATAGGTATAAATGTACCTATAGCATATGAGTGTCACCACTTAGAAATATTTGTTGAGTGAAGATTCCTGCATGTAATGTTGCATCTTGCTTATTAACTCAGATATCATTATGTTTCAGAAGAGAGTGTGGGCGCTGCCAAAATCAACAGCAATGCTTCTGTTGGAACAAGTGCAGGTAAGAAGAAATGACTCTGGTTGGAGAACAGTGAGTGCCCTGATAGAACCCCTTCCTGAAATGCCTCAGTCAGTCAGTGACACACGAGCCCTCGTCCCTTAGGGGACCATAGAGAAGCTCTGCAGAGTGGGGAATGGTGGCAGTCAGCGCTGAGTTCCACTCCAGACACTGTCAAATGCTTGTATTACCTGCTAAGTGTTTACACTCATGACCACCATGCAAAGGGTGTAAGCTTTATCACTACGTAGTAATAAGTAAACTGCCTGACTAGGATGTGGTTCTGGTCACTGCGCTTGGTCAGGATAAACTATGCTATGCTGCATAACAAATGAACCCTGAAGCCTCAGTGGCCTGTTTTTCTCCCAGGTAAAATATGACTCCCCATAGCTGTTGCTGCTTTCATGTGGCCCTGCCCATGTAACTCATGGCCTCCAAGACTCTTTTTGTTGTCTCAGCCCAGAGGTGACCTGTGGCACTTCTACTCAGGGCCCACTGGTAGAACTCGTCATGGTGCCCTGCTTAAGCACAAAAGAGTTAGGTAGAATGGGTTTCCCAGGAAGAGGGCAAGTAAGTGGAAGATTTGGCAAACACACAGCATCGTTTCCACCACGAAGCTTTACACATTATTTTCGAGTGAAAATGGCTGTAGACATGCTTTGGGGCTGTGCCAAGTTGGTGGCCAAACGTGAGAAGCTGGTTGGGTGTAGTGCATAGGTGTGCACATGTGACTGGAGGGGGCTTTGTCTGGGTGGAGCCCACCTGTTGCTTCCAAGGAGGGTAGTGATCCTTGCATTTGTTGCCCTGCAAGATTTTTTGAGTCTTATGTTACGGATCTTCCAATCCTTCAGAAGTAAGTAGAAATGCAGATTTTAATGTAAAATCTCCTGGTTTTATTTTATTTTTTAAAGCTTTTATTTACTTACTTTGTAGAGAGGGGAAGGGAGGGAGAAGGCGAGGAGAGCAACATCAATGTGTGGTTGCCTCTCGAGTGCCCCCTACTGGGGACTTGCCTGCAGCCCAGGCAGGGGTTCTGACTAGGAATCGAACTGGCAACCCTTTGGGGTACAGGAGAGTGCTCAATCCACTGAGCCACACCAACCAGGGCAAAACAGCAACCCAGGCATGTACCCTGACCAGGAATTGAATTTGTGATCTTTTGGTTTATGGGACAGTGCTCCAAGCAGCTGACCCACCTGGCCAGGACTAACATCTCCCATTTGAAAAGTGTAGACTTAAGTATATGACAACATAAGCCAAACAAAATGTGTTTGCAGGCCAGATTTGACCTATGTGCTGCCAGAGTCAGATCTCAGCTCTCTGGAGTAGGAACTTGGATCTTCAATGGCCCTTTATTTATGTGTGTGGTAGAGCTAACCCCAAAGTTTCTAAGAAGAATCTTGGCTCTGCCTGTGAGCATTCCCTCAAGTCCAGGCCTTGGTTCGGGTTCAAATCCTTCACCTTGCCCTACTCCATGCTCCGCTGGCCACTGGAGCCCTTGGGGCCACAGTCAAAGGACAACAGCTTCCCTGCATTGTGGGTCATTGCCAGGCTGTGCACTCTTGAGGCCTTTGGGACACCCTGAAGTGTTGAGAGGAATGGAAACACGGGATGGTGTTTGGGTACTCCTTATGGGCCTGGAGAGCTGAAGAAGGCCTGGAACAGGAAGGTCCTTGGGTGAGCTTTGGACAGGCCCCCAAAGGCTGTGGGAAGCAAGGAAAGGGTTATAAATGGGGAGGGGCAGTCCACACAGCCCAACCTGCATCCTGGGCGTAGCATTCTGCCAGGTCCTGGGGACAGGGAGGAGAGCTGTCAGGCAATGGCACCTGTCACCCACTCTGCACAGCACCTTCCACGTGATCCCATCCAGGTATTTCCCTAGGGCGTGACTCTAGCAATTTCATTCTACCTTTTTTGGGGCTGTTGTCAGAAGAAGAGGTGACCCTGTGAGGGTGGCCCGGGTGGTTGCATTGATTATAGCCAGCAATGGTCAAGTGCAACCACCTTTCCCTTCCAAATGGTAGAAGCAGCTACTGTAAAGATTGCCTGAGGTCTGGGAAGCCCAGCTTTTTGCAGGGGGCTTAGATGAACTTTTGGGCAGAGCCCATTGACAACAGTCTCTCCCCTTTGCTTTCTCAGTATCGAAATGTCAGGTTAAGGGCACAGGGAGGCAAAAGCAGTTCCACAAGAGTGTGGGGATTGACTGTGAGAGCAGAGGGTGGGCTAGGTGCAGGAGGGCAAAGTGGGGAAAATCGGGACAACTGTAATAGAATAACAATTTAAAAAATTTAAAAAAGAACACAGGGAGGCAAGCAGAGGCCTTGACCATCCGCGACCTGCATTCCAACCTGCAGACCCCTGTGCCCCATGCTCAGGGGCAGAAAGTTCTAGGCCTGGTGGGAAGGCCTTGTGCCCTGTGGCGACTCCTTCAGGTGTGAATGGTGATGAAGTGTGGATGGGTCCACCATCCAACCCAGGCCCCCAGGAGCCAGGCACCACTGCCAGGAAATGACATGGACTCAGGTCGCCACCACAAAGGTCGGCAAGGAGAGGTGCTGAGTTCTGCACCTGTCAGTCATTATCATCAAATGGGGCGGGACAAGGTGGCAGCCAGTGGCAAACTCATCGCCACCTGCTCCCAGATCTGAGTCACCTGCCCTCCGAGGGTCCTTTGGCTTCCACTGGCCTGGACTCAGCCTGGGAGACACACTAGCCTCAGTCAAATGTAGCTCTCTGAGGCCACTTACTTACTTATAACAATGGGGAGGTGGTTACTTTTATTTACCAGACTCCTTCCCAGGTTCTTTCCTGTTTTGGGGCACCACCGCCGCCCCATCTTCCCTGTCTCTCTCTTACACACATTCTCTCTCTCTCTTACACACATTCTCTCTCTCTCTCTCTCTCTCTCTCTCTCTCTCTCTCTCTCTCTCTCTCTCTCTCACACACACACACACACACACACACACACACACACACTCATACATATGCACACCTCCTCTCTGGCTGTTCATGAGCCAATGGAATCCCCCCCAGGATGCTGCCTCTTCCGGGCCTTTCCCTGTTTCTGCAAAGAAAACATGTTTCTCAAACTTCCTCCTGTGTTCTTGGCCCCTCCCCTGAGAGCGTTCTTAAGGCCTTGGAGCCAACAAGCCCATTGTGGCCTCTGGGTGGGGGGCACAAGGATATGGGTCTTAGTCAAGCGTGGGGCTTCACACCTGAGTTCTGCAGCATTTCATATGGGCACTGGCCATTCGCGGTGCCTTGTGAAATCCAGCCCCTGGGTTTCAGTGCATTTAATGAGGACAAACAGAAACCATCAGAGTGTGCAGCACGCAGTAAGGGTCCGTGCAGTTCCGTGTCTTGTGGGCAGTGTGTGGCGGTGCTATAGGCTGCATTACAGTTACTTCACATGCTCTTTGTGCCTGCACCGTGGGCCTGGCTGGCTCACTTCCACTGTACATAAACCAGCTCAGTAACACGAACCTGCCCAGGTGATGTGAGAATGAAATGTGATGATCCTGTGACCGACCCCGTGTGGCATACAGAGCAGTGCACCTCAGCCTGATGCCCACGACCATGCACTGGAACTTTTCAAGCCCAGTGTCCACCCCCCTGACCTGTAACTTGGGAATCTCAGGGGCCAGTCCTGAGCTCCAGGGGTTCTTGAGTTTCCCTGGTGATTCTGGGTACAGCCAGGGTTGGGAACAGGCATCTAGAAGAGTGACCAACTCTAGTCATTACACAGCCGGGCCCCTTGCTTGCCCTCCTCAGGGGCACACAAAGCCACCAGAAGTGGCTGGAGTCTGGGCCCTGTGCTCGCCAGCCTGCCCGCCTCTGCTGCGGCAGCTCCCTTGGGGACCACACCTTCCTTCCTTCCCATTGTTCCACTCCAAGAACGCCACCAACCTTTCCCTGCTCTGTTTTTCTTGTCTCCTCCAAAGCGAAGCTGTCATTTCAGCTGCATACACTTTGGCATGGGAAGTTTCCCAGCTGGTATCTTAACTCCTGAGGTCAGGAAGCTGCTGCAAATGCCAGGGCCCCCAGCCGCTCTCACCAGTCAGCAGTCTTCCATTACCAAAGGGCAAGTAGGCACCTTTCTGAAACCTTGGGCCCTCAAGGATTTTCAATCTGGATCTTTCCCCAGATATGAGATGCTCCTGAGCTAGCTTTCAACAGAGACCAAGGTCACCAGCCAGGTGCCTGTGTCAGGACCACTATGTGCAGGAGTGTCCTGTGGTTGT
>JAPYXV010005792.1:0-10273 GCA_028533065.1 Trachops cirrhosus | reverse complement strand
CAAATTTCTTGGCATACAGTTCTTCATAGTAATTTCTTACAATCCTTTGCATTTCTGTGGTATCAGTTGTAATCTCTCCTCTTTCATTTCTGATTGTGTTTATTTGGGTCTTCTCTCTTTTTTTCTTGATGAGTCTGCTTAAAGGCTGGTTCATTTTGTTTATCTTTTCAAAGAAGGAGCTCCTGCATTTATTGATCCTTAGAGTTGTGCTTTTAGTCTCTATGTCCTTTAATTTTAGTCTGATCTTGGTTATTTCCTTCCTTCTACTTGCTCTGGGCTGTCTTCGTTGTTGTTCCTACACTTTTTGTTGGTGCATGCTTAGGTTGTTTGTTTGAAATGTTTCTATCTTTTTTAGGTAGGCCTGTATAGCTATGAACTTTCCTCTCCAGGATACAAGGACTGTGTTTACTGTGTTCCATAAGTTTTGGGTTGTTGTATGTTCATTTTCACTTGTTTCTACAAACTTTTTGATTTCTTCCTTGATCTCATTCTTCACCCATTTATTGTTTAATAGCATGCTCTTCACGCTCCTTCTAGTTTCATGCCCTTGTAGTCTGAGAAAGTGCTTGGTATGATTTTCATTTTCTTGAATTTGTTAACCTTTTTTTGTGTCTCATTATATGATGTATCTTTGAAAATGTTCCAAGTGCATTTGAAAAGGATATGTATTTTGTTTGTTTGAAATGAAAGATTCTATGTATATATCAGTTATGTGCATTTGATATAGTACATTGTTCAATGCCACAATATCCTTGTCAATATTTTGTTTGGAAGATCTATCCATTTTTGATACTGGGGTATTAAAATCCCCTAGTACAAGTGTGTTGCTGTCTATATCTTTTTTAAAGTCCTCCAAGATTCTCCTTACATATTTGGGTTCTCCTATCTTGGGTGAATATATTTTTATAATGCTTGTGTCTTCTTAGTGGATTCTTCCCTTGAGTATTATGACGTGTCCTTCTGTGTGTCTTTTATGTCCTTTGTTTTGAAGTTTATTTTTTTAAATTTTATTTTAATCATTATTCATGTACAGTTTTTTATCCTTTACTCCCATTCCAGCCCACTATTTTTTTTATGGAAGTATTCTACTCCGGGGGGTTTCCTGTCCATTTGGTTGGAATATTTTTTCCAACAATTTACTTTTAGTCTGTGTCGGGTTTTTTTCTGAGTTGGGTCTCTTGTAGGCAGCAAATGTGCATGTCTTGTTTTCTTATCCATTCAGCTACTCTATGACTTTTGATTGGAGAATTTAATCCATTTACATTTAAAGTTATTATTGATAGGTACTTATTCATTGACATTTTACCCCCTTTGAACCTGTGTTCCTTTCTCTCTCTTTTTCTTCCTCTTCTTAAAGCTGTCCTTTTAGTATATCTTGCCATGCTGGATTGGTGGAGATGTATTCTTTCAGCCTTCTTTTGTCTTGGAAACTGTATATTTTGCCTGCCATTTTAATTGACAACCTTGTTGTGTAGAGTAGTCTTGGTTGTAGGCCTTTCCTTTCATTTCTTGGAATATTTCTTGCCATTCTCTTCTGGCTCCTAGTGTTTCTGTTGAGAAGGCAATTGCTAGTCTTATCGGTGCTCCCTTGTACGTTACTTCCTACTTCTCCCTTGATGCTTTTAAAATTCCCTCTTTGTTTGAATTTTGCTGTTTCAGTTATGATGTGTTTTGGAGTAGGTCTCTTTGGGTTCCTCTTGTTTGGGACCGTCGGTGCTTTCTGGACTTGTGTGACTTTTTCTCTCATCAAATTAGGGAAATTTTCCATCATTACTTTTTCTAACAGGTCTTCTATCCCTTGGTCTTCTTCTCCTTCTGGTATCCCTATTATATGGATATTATTATGTTTCATGTTGTCTTGCTATTCCCTTAAACCTTCTTCATTCTTTTTGAGTCAGTTTTCCTTTTTTTGCTCTTTCTGGGAATTTTTTCTATCTTATCCTCCTGCTCGCTGATTGGGTCCTCTGCCTCACTGAGCCTACTTTCATTCCTTATACTGTGTTCTTCAATTCAGAAATTGTAGTGTTCATTTCCTCTTGTCTCCTGTTGATATTTTCTATGTCCTTTTTCTTGCTGATACAGTTTGCAGTAAGTTCCTCATAGTTTCCCTGTAGTTTTGGTAATTCTCAGTGAACTTATTGAGCTTCATTATAAGCATTGATTTGAACTCAATATCTGATAGTTGACTTGCCTCTATTTTGTTTAGCATTCTCTCTGAGGATTCCTCCATTCCTTTCAACTGGGGGGTTGTTTCTTTGTCTTCCTATTATTTGTGAGACTCCTTTTGTGTGTCTCTGCTTCTTAAATTGCTCTGTTTCGACTTCCTGACTTTGTGGTATGAAGTTTTATGGTAGGAGACCTGTGGGATTCAGTGGTGCTGTCTCCTTGATCTGCTAAACTTGATGCTCTTTGGATGCCCTTTATGCCTTTATGTTGGTTCTCTGGATGTAACTGGATTTTAATTGTTGTGTCTTTGGTGTGTCCTTCCCTCCAGCTGGTTGACTGTGGGTCTCTCTGCCCACCATGTCCTGTATGCTTGGTGCAGGCAAAGTCAGGTTGTGCTGAAGCTGATTCTTCTGTGTGTCCAAGGTTATAAGGCTTCTCTTTCACTGTTGTTCATTTGTTTGTTCTGGGTGAATTCTCCACAGTTTAGTTTTTATTCTAGATTGGTCCTGGGAGAAGGTTAGTGTGGCTTTTTACTCACTCCTCAGCCATCTAGCCTTGCTGGTATCTAACTTCTTTTCACTTGTTGGTTTTATGATTCTCTCTTTACCTTTAACCTTTGGCATTTTAATTATGATGTGTCTTGGAGAGGGCCTCTTTGCATCCATCTAGTTTGGGACTCTCTCTGCTTCTTGAACTGGCAGGTCTATTTCCTTCACCAAATTGGGGAAGTTTTTTCACTATGTTTTCAAATAGATTTCAATTATCTTGCTCTTTTTCTTCTCCTTCTGGCACCCCTATGATGTGAATGTTGGACTGCTTGAAGTTTTCCCAGAGGCCACTTATACTATCCTCACTTTTTTGTATTTTTTTGTTCTTCTTGTTGTTCTGATTAGTTGTATTTTGCTTCCTTATGTTCCAAATTATTGATTTGATTCTTGACTTCATCCACTCTACTGTTGTTTCCCTGTAAATTGTTCTTTATTTCAATTAGTATATCCTTAATTTCTGACTGATTTTTTTATGCTGTTGAGTTCCTCACTAAGTTCCTTGAGCATCCTTATAACCGGTGTTTTGAACTCTGCATGTGATTCTTTGCTTTCCTCCATTTCATTTAACTCTTTTTCAGGAAATTTGGTCTGTTCTTTCATTTGGGCCATGTTTCTTTGTCTACTCACTTTGGCAGCCTCCCTGTGTTAGTTTCTATGTATTAGATAGAGCTGCTTTGGCTCCATGTCTTCATAATGTGGCCTAATATTGTAGGTGTCCTGTAGGTTCCAGTGGCACAGCCTCCCCTTTCACCCACGCTGGGTACTTGAGGTGTGCCCTTTTTGTGGGCTGAATATACCTCCTTTTGTAGTTGAGCCTTGTTTGCTGTTGGTAGATCAATGGGAGTGAGTTATTCAGGCCAATCAGGTGCAAGGACTGGCTGTGGCCACTGACAGCCACTGACCACCACTGTGTATCCTCCTGGAGGATCAGCTGTGCAGAAGCATGGTAGTGGTGCTCTGATGTTGTCCATAGGTGTCCACTGGGTGTGCTGGCTCTGAGGTTTCCTCAGTGGTGCTGGCTAGAGTCAGCCCCAACCTTTGTTTTGCTCAGGGCCACCCTGCCTGAGCTATAAAGCAATAGGAGATGGCTGTTACTTGTGCTGGGCTTGGAAATTCCCAAGTGAAGCCAATCTGTGAATTTAAGCTGGCTGCTGCTAGTGCCAGGCCTTAGGCTACTTAGCAAGAAGTATGGTGGCTGGGGGCTCACTGAGGCCAGCTGTTGCTTATTTGATAGGATTTAAGAAGTTGTGAACCATGAGCCAAGACCAGCCATTCTTATGGAAAAGCAGCTTGGGTGGGCCCATAAGTTGAGTGGGGCAGAGTCTCAAGGGATATCCAGGGTGGGTCAAACAGTGTTAGCCTAGTGAAGTCTCAGTGTTAGCCTTGATGAAGTCTCATGTCAACAACTTTCCAATTCTTTGGGGGAAGTGTTCAAAAAAGAAATATGGCCTCTGCTTGCCTTGAGGCAAGACACTTGAGTTCCTCCCTTTATACCACTGGTGCCTTTCAAGCTGCTACCCCAGTGCTAGAGCTCTGAGGGGGTGAGTCTGAGTAGATGAGTCTGTGTGTGGGTTCTTCAAGAGGAACTGCTTGGGCTTCGGCAGTTTCTTCCACTGACTCAATTCCTGCTGGTTTTTGCAGCTAGAAGTTGTGGGGACTTATCTTCCTGGCACTGGAACCATGGACTGGGGGGCCTGGTGTGGGGCTGGGACTCTTTGCTCCTGAAATATCCCTCCTGATTCTTTATCCACCACATGTAGGTGAGGGAGTAGCCTGTTCTGTGTCTGTGCTCCTCCTACCAGTCTGGATGGATGTGGTTTCTTTAATTCCGTAGTTGTCAGACTTCCTTTCAACTCAGTTTCTGATGGTTCTGAGTGATAGCTGTTCTATATTTTAGTTGTAATTTTGATATGGTTGTAGGAAAAAGTGAGCCATGTCTGCCTATGATGTCATCTTGATTGGAAGTCTATTTATTTTTAATTGAATTTGTTGTGGTGACATTGGTTCACAAATCCATACATGATAGCCATTCTAACAGGTGTGAGATAATATCTCATTGTGGTTTTGATTTACATTTCCCTTACAATTGGTGGTGTTACACATCTTTTCATGTACTTAATGGCCTTTGGATGTTTTCTTTGAAAAAATGTTATTCAGTTCCTCTGCCTATTTTAGACAAATTGCTTGGGTTTTCTTGCTATTAAGTTCTACAAGTTCTTTATATATTTTGGATATTAACTGTTTATCTTATATATGGTTTCTAAAACGTTTCTCCCATTCTGTAAATTGCCTTCTCATTTTGTTGATCCTTTTGCTGTACAGGACTTTTTAATTTGATATAGTCCCACTTGACTTTTGCTTTAATTCTTTGTGCTTTTGGGATTCTAAAAAACAATCATTGCAAAGAATGATATCAGGAGCTTCTTCTCTGTTTTCTTCTAGCTGTATTGTGATATCAGGTCTTATGTTTAATATTTAATCCATTTCAGGTTACTTTTTTGTGAGTGCTATAAGATAGGGTCAAATTTCATTCTTTTGAATGTGATTATTGTTTTCCCCAGCACCATTTATTAAGGAGACTGTTTTTTTCCCTTTGGGTATTCTTGCTGTCCTTGTCAAGTATTAGCTGACTGTATATGTGAGGGTTTATTCATGAACCTTCTGTTCTGTTTCCTTGGTTTATGTGTCTATTTTTACACCAGTAATATACAGTTTTAATTGTATACAGCTTTTCCCTATAGGTTGAAATCAGAAAATGTGATGCTGCTGGCTTTGTTTATTTTCTCAATCTCTGGGGTCTTTTGTGGTTCCATAGAGATTTCAAAATTTTTTATATTTCTGTGAAAATTGTCATTGGAATTTTGATGGTTTTGCATTGAGTCTATAGATGCTTTGGGTAGTATAGACATTTAACAATATTAATTCTTCCAGTGTACAAACATGGGATGCATTTTCATTTGTATGTGCCTTCTTTGATTTCTTTTAACAAAGTCTTTTAGCTTTCTTTATACTGATTTTCCACTTCCCTGCTTAAATTATTCCTGGTATTTTTTTTGATGCTATTGTAAATGGGATTGTTTTCTTTATTTTTTTTTCAAATATTTCATCATTAGTGTTTGTAAGTGCAACAGATTTTTAAATAGATTTTATTTATCTATTTTTAGAGAGAAGCGAAGGGAAGGAGAAAGAGAGGGGAGAAACATCAATGTGTGGTTGCCTCTCATGTGACCCCTTCTGGGGACCTGGTGCACAACCCAGGCATGTGCCCTGACTGGGGATCGATGACCCTTGACCCTGTTGAATAGCACTCAGCCCTCTGAGCCACACCAGGCAGGGTGCTATTGATTTTTGCATGTTGATTTTATATCTTACAACTTTACTGAATTCTTTGCTTAATTCCAATTGTTTTTTGGTGAACTCTAAGATTTTCTGTATATAATATCATATCATCAACAAATCATGACAGTTTTACTTCTTCATTTACAATTTGGATGTCTTTTATTTCTTTGTCTTGCCTAATTGCTTTAGCTAGGATTTGTAGTACTATGTTGGATTAATGTGGTAAGAGTGGGCAACGTTGTCTTTTTTTCTGATCTTAGAGGAAAAGCTTCCAATCCTTCAATATTAGAAGTGGTGTTAGCTGTAGGTTTTTGTATATGGACTTTATTATATTGAGGTAGGTATGGTCCTTATATCCAATTTCTTGAGGATTATAATTTTTATTATAAAAATTTCCATTCCGTGTTTATTTTCCCTTTAAGCAAACTAAAGTTGTGTCTGTTTGACTATGATAGAATTGGTGGCAGCTGAAAGTTGTTGGCACTCCATTCTCCAGAACTGTTAAGAGTTACCAGTGGGATAGGCAGAGGGCAAAGTGGGAAAAATTGGGACAACTGTAATAGAATAACAATAAAAGTGATTTAATAAAAATAAATAAATAAATAAATAAAATTTTAAAGTGTTACTTGGGTGCAAAAGGGTCATTTCTTCAGGTCTTATGCTGGGTGGGGATATTTCAGTCTTTAGGTTACATACAGTTGCATCACCTTCACATGGAAAAGGCTCAAATCAAAGTGACTGCTGTGACTTTCCTTCCTATATTGTGTCATATACATTCATTCTTGTTTAATACTGCTGAACCATCCTGCCAACTGAGCACCTGCATCATGGAGCTAGATACAGAGCCAAACTATGATCTGAATTCCAAAAGCAGCAGCCAGCACCCCTTGCATGAAACCAAAAGCTGGAGCCTCATTTCCTGAAATAGATTAGTGTTCTAGCTTTCCCATCTGCCAATTATAACACACAATTTGTAGTTAAAGTTAGAATTTCTCAGCAGCCATGCCTGAGGGCTTCTGGGGCTCTCTTAAAGTCAGTGACAAAAAGTGACAGTCTGAGAGAAGCTTGCCTAGGTCTGTCATCTTTATTTAATGTCAGTACATTGTTGAACTGTAAGAAGTTAGAGTATTGTGGCAAGAGAATGTTCTCTTCAGAAGGTTTGTTCATTTGTTTTCATTTCAGACAGTGTGGCTCTATAGGTGCTGTAATTGGAAGGGACAAGACACAAAATCTGCTGTTTTTCTTAATTTATTCATCTCTACTCAAATTTGACTTCACATTTTCATTAAAGATAAGACTGTCACAAGAAGTTGTATGTATTCTTCAACTTCATCATGTTGGTGACCCTGAAATCACAGAAATAGGGAGAATGTCTAAACCTAACCTATTACATTGGGGCTGAAAAGTGAAGAAGCAATGATATGCCCACTTATTTCTACAGGGTACTACTGAGAGCAGCTGAAGATTTCTTCTTTAAAGGACTACAATATACTGGTAAGTTGACTAGAAGGTCTCCTTCTTCTAGTGGTGTTGGAAGAACCCCTGGGTTAGGTACCTGTCCTGGTATGGCTAAGTTTGCTGCTTATGGATGTTCTACTCTGAAGGAGCTCTTGGATTATTCACTCCTACTGGCAGGTTCTGGAGAAGTTATCCAAACTTCTTCACAGAGTTGGGGAATGCCCACATATGAAATATGATGGGCTTGTGGTTTGATGACTTTGGTACAGCTCTTTCATATAATGGTTAAGAGCTTGGGTTGTAGAGTCAGATAATCTGTATTTGAATGCTGGTGTTGCTGTTTTCCACCTGTGTGAACTTGGTGCCATTAACCTCTTTGACTCTTGGGTTTATCATCTGCCAAATTTGGTATATGAGTTAGGGTTCTTTAGAAAAGCAGAACTATGAGAACCAACAAGACACACATGAATATAAAACAAATGATCATTTGTCTTTGTAGTTGGCAGTTGGCATCTTTGGGTGTTCATTGGGAGTTTGTGACATTAGGCAGAAAATGAGAGAAGAAAATGCTTTGTAGCCATACAGGTTGACTATTTGCTATGGCCTTATTCCATTACTTCTAGAGTGCCTCATTTATCTTACAGGGCCAGGAAATAGATACCAGATATTAGGATAAAGACAGCTTTAAAAATTAACAATCTAATCAAGGTTGAGGAAGTTAGCTACAACCTCCCATGAAGATTACAGATTTCTCTGAGTAGATAAGAAAACATAAATGGTATCCCTTCAACTCACAAAAGAGCACCTGTATAAACAGCACAGACATGGAAACCTGGTATAGTAACTGTGAAAGGGCCTCATTGTAAATTCTCTTAAAATTGAAGATACTAAAACATTTTAACTTGATGCATCTACCTAAATCCTTTGTACAATTATCATTTTAGATGGGAATTATAAGGCTGACTTGTTAGTCCAATTAGACAAATTTCTTAAATATTACAAGTACATAAATACCAAATATGCATACTCTTTAATTCAAAAAAATCAAAACATATACCTCTTAAAGATTTATGTTCTAATTCTAAATCTTCCTGGGGTTAAAAGAAGCTTACTCCTGTGGTAGGCTGAATTCCCAAGTGACCCACAATCCTTGTATAATCCCCTTCCCTTGAGTGTGTGTGGAACTTGGAAAAATAATGAGATATAATCTTTGTGATTAGGTCATTAATCAACTGATTTTGAGCTAATCAGAGCAGATTCCCAGATGGGCCTTCCTTAACCAGGTGAACCTTTAAAACAAGGTGAAGCATCAGATAAATGTGCTCCTTCTGGCTTTGAGGATGTAGCTGACCTCTGGCCAACAGACCCCCCCCAAAAAAAAACCCCTGGGACCTCAACCCTACAACTACAAGGAGTTTGATAATGCCAACAACCAGTAAACTTCAAAGAGGACCCCGAGCTTTAGAGATGAGAACCACAGCCCTAGATTTCAGCATAGTGATATCCTGAATTAATCTGTGCCTGAACTCCTAATCCATAGAAATTGTGTAATAGAAAACTAATATTCCTTCCATAGTGGCCTGAATTTAGCCCTCTCCACCCCAAATATGTTGAATATTTTGAAGCATTAACCCTTGGTACCTGTGAGTGTGACTTTATTTCCAAATCAAGTTAAGAGGAGGTTATATTGAATTAGGGTGAGCCCTAAATCTGATGACTGGTGATCTTATAAGGAGAGGAAGATTTGAAGACACATATACACACAGGGTAGATGGTCAAATGAAGATGGTGGTAGAAACTGGAGTAATGTAACTAAAACCTAAGGAATGGAGAGGGGGAGAAAGGGGGAAAAGGTGCAGGGAATAAGTAGCATAAATGGTAGGTAGAAAATAGACAGGGGGAGCTTAAGAATAGTAGAGGAAATGGAGAAGCCAAAGAACTTATATGTACAACCCATGGACATGAACTAAAGGGGGGGAGTGCAGGTGGGAGTGGGTGTACAGAGTCAAGGGGAATAAGAGGGAGGAATGGGACAACTGTAATAGCATAATCGATAAAATATATTAAAAAGAAAGCCCAAGGAGTGGCAAAAATTGCTGGCAATCACCAAACGCTGGAAGACACAAAGGAAGATTGTTATCTAGAGCCTTCAAATGGGGAACATGACCCTGCCAACATCTTGATTTCAGACTTCTGGACTCCAGAGCTTTGATAAAATAAATATCTGCTGTTGTAAAGCCACGCACTTTGTGGTAGTTTGTTATGGAAGCCCTAGAAAACTAATACACCCCCTAGAGAAACATTTATACCACATCAGGCAGAGACAGGCCAGATGTGCATTGACCTATTTCTTATAGTACATTGCTAGACAACACTTCCCAGTTGTCCTTTATCTGAAGGGGCCATGTGACTTGTTCTTGATAATGAACTGTGATCAGCGTTGTTGTGACACATCAAATCATTGAATTAAAAATTGATGTGCTCTGACCAGGCTCTATTTTTTCTTGTTCCATATTGAACTTGGAGACCACAGGTTAAGATGGCAGCCCCTCAGATTAAATGAGCCTAGATTACTAAATCCCTCTTTGGAGGAGAGCCCTAGGCCAGGAACATCTGCATTGGACTTTCCATG
Source organism: Trachops cirrhosus (assembly GCA_028533065.1). NCBI lineage: Eukaryota > Metazoa > Chordata > Mammalia > Chiroptera > Phyllostomidae > Trachops > Trachops cirrhosus. The sequence continues at coordinate 130 of JAPYXV010005792.1, read as the reverse complement.
AGAGAGAAAGAAACATGTGTTAAGCTGGAAGGATTTGGAGGTTTGCTTATTGTCTCATTACAGTACCATCCCAAATATATTTTGACAGCAGATATTGCATAGCATCCAGAGATATATCAGCTAGGATGGA
>JAPYXV010005791.1:0-10273 GCA_028533065.1 Trachops cirrhosus | reverse complement strand
AGGACTGCAGCCCAGTGGGAATGAAAAAAACTAAATCTGCGGGGGGGGGGGGGCGGGGGGCGGGAGCGGGAAAAAAATCTGGGGCTGGAAGGAAATCAAAGACTCGAGATATTGCGGCAGGTGGGAGTGAGAAGAGCTGAGGGAGCTATTAAGAGGACAGCTGGGGGCGGGGGGTCCGTAAACTAGGTTTGCCAGCCGCGAGGGTTGGGGCCTCTGGGAGGCTTGGGAGGAGGATGACTTCGCCGGGTGGGGAGCCGGTGGGGGTGGGGGGAGCCAGTGAAGGTGGACTCCCTCAAGGGGGATGGGGAGCAGGGTCCTGACTGGAATCGGGGAGGGGCGGGGAGGGAAGGAGGGAAAGGACCTGTGGTGACTCAGGATGAAGGCAGAAAAGGCCGGCGGAGCTTTGAAGATCGGTAGCAGGACGGCTCTGGTATGGGTGCTGGTCGGGAGGGGAGGGGAAGGGAGGCCCGGGACGACTTGGGGGCAGGGGGACCGAGGCTCTCTCTGAGGGGAGAAAGGGGGATGAGATCTAGGGTGTCTCAGGGAGAGGTGGGGGGCGCGCAATCGCGGCTGTGTTCACTGAGGAGTGGGACTGGGGCCAGAACGGCGGCAGCACCAGGGGACCGGGAGGGGCACCCAGGAGAAGCCGGCTGTGGCCCCGAGCAGGAGCTCCTGCAGGGGCGGGAGGAAGGGGGCCGCCCCTTAGGGGCCGAGGCTGCCCGAGAGGGGCGGCGCGGGGGGGGGGAGACACGGGCTGGTCCGAAGGACCGACTCCGCCGGCCGTTTCTGGGGCAGGTTGGGGACGGGCATCGGGAAGCCGAGAGTGCCCTGGAGCCGCGGGGCCGGCCTGGGTCAGGGGAGAAAGCCAGCGGCCCGTCCCTCGAGGATGGGGGTCCAGGCTGGGAGAACTGGGGGTGCGTCGAAGAAGGGGCCCCGGGAAGGGTCGGTTTGGTGTGACACGGCGACCGGAGAAGCACCGAGGGGCCCGCCGAACACCGAGAGGGGGCCGCCTCGGGACATGTCGGGGGTCGGGGCCGGGACCAGCCTCCGGGCGCCCTGCGGGCAGGTCTTCCTCCCCGGGGCGCGCACCTTGAGGCTCCGGCGGACCGGCCTCTCGATGATGGTGAGCTCCTGCAGGTCCTCCATGTAGCCGAACAGGCTGTTCTGACTGAAATCCATCGCAGCGGCGGCGGCGGGCGGCGGCGGATGCATGGACCGCCGGGCCCCCTCGCCGCCCGGGCCGGAGCGGCCCCGGGATGCGGGACGCGCGCAGCCCCGCGGGCGCCCGGCAGCAGGACTTTCTCCCGCTTTCGGCCGCGGGAACCCGGCGGGCGGCGAGCGGCGAGCCAGCAGATAGAGCAGGAGCGCGGCCGCCGAGGGGGCGGGGCGGGCACGGCGAGGGGGCGGGGCGGGCGCGCGGGCGGACTGAGGGGGCGGGGCTAGGGCGGGGAGTGCCACGGTGCCCGCCTCAGTCCCGCCCCCTCCTGGGAGCCGCGCGGTCGCGGGTCGGACGCAACCGCCTCACAACTTGGCGGCCTCGGCCCCCACCGCTCGTCTGAACTCCCAGCCCTCCACCTAGCGCGCCCCGTCCCGCCGCGCGTGCGCAGAGCCTTCCACTTTCCGTAACCGGCGGGGGCCAGATTGGGGGCGTGTGGGGGCGGGCTGGGGGCGGGCGGCGAAGTTGAACCAATGAGAGGGGAAGCGAAGGAGAGAGGAGTTGGGCCGGGGTCTTGTTTAACCAGCTAGACTGGAGTAACCTACAAGTTATTCCTGGGACCGCTCGTCGCAGCAGACTAGCTCAGCGCTAGCCCTGGGGGAGGGATGTAAACCCAAAATAAGCAGTTGCACCGAGGCTTGCACTGGGGTGATGGGGAAGGGGGTATGGAAATGAGGTCCTGAAGCGGCTAGCATTTGGGAAAGTGCAGCAGGCAGGAAAGGACTTCTGGAGGAGAGACACTTAAACTGAATCTTAAACGATCAATAGGATTTTTCCAGGAGAAATAAACAATAAGTCTAAGACGATTGTGGACTGAAGCCTGGACGTGTTGTGGTTGTGGGACTTCCGGTCAGAGTAGAACTTGGAGTGCCTGAAGTGCTGGGAAGCCATTGCTTGGCAAATGGATGGAAGGGAGGCAAGTTCTTTATGCAGAGAGGCCCTGCTCTGGGCAGCCACGTAGAGTCACTAGCATTTGATTCTGTTAAGAATTGGAAGGAATGAAAGAGCGACCAGGGCGAGTTTTTGGACCTCGTTGATACACTCTTCACCTCAGAAGGCTTAGCAAGGCTTGCGCGCTCGCTCTCTCACTCTCTTTACTTTTTATTTTCCACTCATTCCCTCTCCATAGGCCCATTTCCCTACCACCCATGTGCACCCTCTTTCATATGTTTATGTCCTAGTACAAGTATATATCCTGGAAAGATACTGGTTTTAGTTAATGTATCTATTTTTTTAATCCTCACCTGAGAATATGTTTACTGATTTTAGAGAGAGAGGAAGAGAGAGAAATATCCATCAGTTGCCTCCTGTAAGGCACCCAGACTGGGGATTAAACTTGAAACCTAGGTATGTGCTCTGACCGGGGAGTGAACCTGCAACCTTTGTGCGCACAGTAAGATGCTCCAACTAAATGACCAGGGCTATGTATCTATTTTTTAATATAAATGAATAGTCTTGTGCTAAGAACTCACACTGTTTCTTGTTGTTCCTCAGCATAACGCTTTAGGGATCTATTCATGGGACTCATGGATAGGAGTTCATTAATTCCTACCACTGATGGTATTGTATTTGTGCCTCTAACATATTTTACATATCAGTTCCTTAAATAATGGAGAGTTATGTTGCCAGCAGTTCCTTGGTAGCACAGATAGTTCTGGGATGGGACACGTCTCTTATGGACCACAGGAAAAATGGAATTGCTGGGTCACAGAGTCTACAGGTGCTTAGTCTCACTCTGTCACGTGTTGCTCTCCAGAACGACTTTGTCACGTTGCACATTTTGACACATGAAGGTAGGAAGATTCCTGTTTCCCCACTCTCTACAGTAACATTTGGTATTACCTGATGTCCCAATTTATATCAATCCGATATTGGTAGAGTAATATCACATTGTAATTTTCATGTGTATTTCTTTGATTAGTGATGGGAATCATTTTTCCATATATTCTTAAGAACCCTTGAGATTTTTTTCCTTCTGTGAAGTATCTATTGACATTGTTTGCCTATTTTTCTGCTGGATTTCCTATTATTTTTCTGAATGAATTGAAAGACTTATTATATATTCTAAATATTAATCCCTTATCAGGCTTGGACATTACAAAAGCTCCCAATATTTCATGCATCCTATTAACTTGGTTTTTGCTATCTTACAGACAGGGGGAAATCCTTAATTTTGGTGTAGCCAAATGCATCAAATTTTAGCCTTGTGGAATATGCTTTGGGGTGTTGTTTAAGGATCTTTTCCACCCACAGTCGCAAAATATTCTCCCACATTTTCCCCTATTTAACTTCTTACTCTTGCCTATCACAGTTAGGTCTGATACTGAATAATGTTTGCAAACCTTACCCTGTTTCAACTAAAAAGTATTATTTTATATTTGGATTTTGTAACAGCATCACCTGAGGTTCCATGAAATTCTTAACTACAATTGATTGGACCCACAGAAACATAGCTTTGATGCTGGCTGTTCCGGCGCAGGGGTCGGTGAAGGGCGTGCCACTGGACAACTGCGATCTCTAACTGCTGCAGTTACCACCCGGCGGAGGAAATGGCCCACCCTCGCCTGGCTGCCAGGAAACCCGAGTCCCGGCCCTGCCTCTGCCAGCAGCACACAGTGGAACAATCTGGGAGCCCGCTTTCCTTATCTGAACTGCTTCCTTGAGACTTGTCTCTGTGTGCCCTAGAAGCAGCCCTGTGATGCACGGAGGACGTGCCCAGCTAATCCAATTCTACGGATAATGAAAGTGAGGCTCAGAGAAATGATGTGCCTTAGGCTGTGCCACACACCTAATGGAAACTAAATTTATTCACTTTATTAGTTCATTCAGCAATAGCATGATTATTAAGCACATGGAATTTGGAACCCAACTCCAAATTCCTGGGGATTTTGCCACTTCCTACTATGAGCAAGGGACTTAACCACTCTGTCCCTCTCTTTACTCACCTCTCAGACAAGCATATAAGTAGCCTGTAGTACAAAGGCGTGTTGTAAGAATTAAATGAGATAATATTATGCAATGCTTAGAGAAAGTCCCAGCACAAAGTCCGCACTCTGGTGGAGAGGACACCACTGAACAGGCGTCCTCCCCTCATACCCATCTTCAGAAAAGATCTAATAAGTTGCGCTGAATCAATCGATTTTTGTAAGAGACAGAATCATGGTCTCCCAAAGACGTGCACATCCTCATCCCTTGAACCTGTGACTGTGCTAACGTACGGGGCAGAAGGGACTTCGAAGTTGTGACGCACTGAACAATCTTGAAGCTGGAGAGACTATCTTGGATTATCTAGGTGGGCCCGGTGTACCCACCAGGGTGCTTATGAGTGAAAGGGGAAGGCGGGAGGGTCCATGTCAGAGAGTCGAGGCGAGAGAAACTTGATTGGCCACTGCTGGCCCGGAGGATGCCGGGACACGGAGTGTGCAGCCCTACGATCTGGACAAGGAGAAAACCAAACACACCACACCCCGGGAGCCCCCAGATGGAAATGCAGCCCTGCCAACACCTTGATGTCAGGCCAGTGAAACCCAGTTCTCACTTCCAGAACTGTAAGATAATACATTTGTGTTGTTTTAAGCCCCTAGATCGATGGTGATTTGATACAGCAGCAATAGGAAACTAATGCAATGGTCCACGTGAGAAAAATATTTGAATTCGATTTCTACCTCAGCCCAAACACAAAAATCAATTTCAGGTGAATAAAAAAACTAAACATGAAACACAAATCTTTCGATCTTTTGGAAGGAAATATGGGAGAATCATTTTATGACATCAGAATATGGAGAGTTTTCTTAAATGAAACAAAACACACGCTATACAATAAAAGAATGATAAATGTAACTACCTTCAAATTAAGCACTTACATTGATCAAAAGATACTGCAAAAACAGTGACAAGACAAGCCATAGACTGGGAAAAGATATTTATAAGAAATTAATCAAACAAGGATTGCCGTCCAGAATCAAGAACTGCCACAAATCAGTAAGAAAATAACTAAAGAGGAAAATGGGCAAAACATATAAACAACCAGAATACAGAAGAGGAGTCACCAATAAACTTAGGAAAAGAAGCTCAACTTCATTAACAATCGAAGAAAAGTAAATGTGCACACTCATCGAATAGGCAAAAGAGGGACAACAGAGAGACCGGGTGGGAAATGACAGTAGCTCGGACTGGAGTCGCTATGACAGAGATGGAGCGATGTGAACGGGGTTGAGATGCTCTGGAGGAACTGGGGATGTGTGCCAGGAAGCGGAGGGGGCTGGAGGTCAGGGCGGCAGAGGCATTAGGCTGATTTCCAAGGCTTTGGCTTTTGCAACCGGATGAACACTTCACCCACCCAGCACTCATTCTGTGCTTTCTTTAGTGTCTGCGTAGATGAGATGGCAGCTAGGGACAGTTGTGGCAGAGCTCCATCTACAGCCCCAAGTGGACTTCCCAAAGTCTGCCCCCATGTCAGCGGCTGCTCTCAGCAGCTCCCTTCTCTTCAGCTTAAGTCTGGGCAAATAGATGAGGTTCCTAGTGGGCCACGTCTGTGGAATCTCCCAGGTAGTTAGTAAGGGTTCTGTTGATGTTTATTGAGAAAGTAGAGCCCTGGCTGATGTGGCTCAGTGGATTGAGTGCTGGTCTGCAAACCAAAGGGTCACCGGTTCGATTCCCGGTCAGGGCACATGCCTGGGTTGCAGGCTGTGTCCCCTGTGGGGGCCTGTGGAAGGCAACCATACATTGATGTTTCTCTCCCTCTCTTTCCCTTTCCCTTCCCCTCTCTAAAAATAAATAAATAAAATCTTTTTAAAAAAGAGAAAGTGGAGAGAGAAAGAGGGAAGAGGCAGGAAGGACAGAACAGGGCATATTTATTTATTTTTAGACAGAAGGGAAGGGAGAAAGGGGGGAAGAATCATCAATGTGTGGTTGCATTTCATGCACCCCCAACTGGAGACCTGGTCTGCAACCCAGGCATGTGTCCTGGCTGGGAACTGAACCTGTGACCCCTTGGTCCACAGGCCAGTGCCCAATCCACTGAGCCACACCAGCCATGGCATGCTCTGCCACTTTTAAAGTTGCTTCCAACACAACCAGACTGGTCCTGTTAACACAAAAGTCAGACCCAGTCACCTTAGGCACTGAGCCAGGGCTTCTCAGCCTTGTTTCTGTGTGGGCTGCTGTGCTTCTTTGTTGGCGAGGAGGAGACCTTCCCCTGTAGGGTATTTAACACCGTTCTGGCCTCTACCCACTAGATGTCAGTATCCTCTCCTGACCTCTCCTCACTCCCCACCCCCAGTTGTGACCATGGAAAATGGCTTCAGGCATTGCCAAATGGGACATCTGGGGACAAAGTCCCCCTTTTCACCCCAGTCCAGAGCCAGTGCTGTAAACCCTACAATAACTCCCCATCTGGCCCAGAGCATGTCTTCCCACACCCTCTCTGACTCCGAATCTCCCCTTTCCTCCCTCCCTCACTCCGCTTTCTGCCTGCGCGCTGGCCTCCTACCCTCTGGCATCGTGATCCCGGTCAGAGGGTCAGAGCCGAGGAGCCCACCGTCCCCTCCGCCTGGGGTGCTCTTCCATTGCACTTGCAGATAGCTCGCTCCATCACATCCTTCCGGGAGTGTCTCAGATGGCGCCTTCTCCGTGACACCAGCTCAGGATACCTTCTGCAAAATTAAAATCCAGCTGCGTTGGTTTGCTAAGTCCTTCTTAACAGAACACCACAGACTGGGTGACTTAAACAACAGAAATTTATTATCTCGCGGTTCTGGAGGCTGAAAGTCAAAGACCCAGGTGCTGGCCGGGTTGGTTTCTCCTGAGGCTCGCAGATGGCCCGCCACCTGCCCGGGGTCTTTTCTGCGTGCAGGGGCGCCCCTGGTGTCCCTCTGTGTGTCCGGATTTCCCTTTCTTGTAAAGACACCAGTGAGATTGGGTTAGGGCCTGCCCTAATAACCTCATTTTAACTCAGCCACCTCTTTGATGTCTCTGTCTCCAAACACAGTCACATACTCAGATACGGGGTTTAAGACCTCAATGTGTGCATTTTTGAGGACACAGTTCAGCCCATAACACCCACCACCACTAGCACTTAGCCGTCTAACCTTCTGCATGTGTTACTTATTCATCTCATTTAGTTTTTTTCTCCTATAATTCCCCTCTCAAATATTGTGTTTCATAAAAGCAGGGGTTCTGTCCATTTTATTCCCTACTATGTTCCCAATGACTAGAATAATGCCTGGTACGTAGTAGGTGCTCATTAGTTATTTGTTAAAGTAATGAACGGCCATAGCTTTATCCACTAACTAGAAGTCCCTTAATTCCTTTGGGCCTCAGCTCCTCTGTCAAATGAGGGAATTAGGCTAGATAATATAGAAGCAGAATTCTCTTCTGTTTGAGTCTAGGTGCTGATTTAGACCAGATTCCCTGGAAAACAGTTGGGGGCAAAGCTTAAGTGCTAACCCTTCCTTGGGAAGTGCAGCCCCAGGGCCGCCAGAGAGAAGGGAGGCGGGGCAGGATGGCAAGCAAATCACCGCACTGGCCGTCACACTGGCCCCCAGTTCATGAAGAGGCTCAGCCAGGGGCTTGACCATGCAGGACATCTCCAGACTGGCTGTGCGGAAGTCCAGGCCTGGGAACTCTCCAGGGGAACGGGGCAGGTAAGGCTCCTCTGGCCTTTTGCTTCTCGCTAGTCAAAGCTGGCTCCTTGGGGAGTTAACCTGCTCCCTGGAGAAGCCAGATCCCAGTCCTGCTGGAGGCAGGCTGGAGGGGTTGGCCTTCAACTGCAAGGACAGAGAAAGGAGGGTATTCAAGCAATCCCTGGCCCCCAGGGCTGAGCACGGAAGTGGCTCAGAGCCTGGGAGATAGGTGAGAGCCAGAGAAGCTGACACGGTCTAAGATGTGTCCAAGACGGGGGATGAGGGATGAGGGATGAGGGAAGGACTAGGTGAGGAGGGACGCAGCTGGAGTGTGGCGGACAGAGGTCTGGATAGAGCTGGTGGGAAGCACTGATTGGCTCCACCTGTTGAGGAAGGAGCTCAGACCAGCAGGCAGGGCGCTTGGGTGGCCCCTGGGCCTGCCGAGCTGGATGGAGTTGGCTTTTTGAAGTCCTGACGGGGACTCCATGGCTGTAGCAGCCTGGCCTCCTGACACTGTGTTGGTGGGGTCCTTGAAGAGGGCACCCAGCCTCCTCCCCTGTGTGGTCAGACTCCAGGTGTCTGCGGTGATGGAGGTCTCTGATTTCCTAGACCGGGGTCCTTGGGTTCACAGCCAGGGAGCTGCTTTGTCTACCCAGTCCTCCTCCCTGTTTGCTGCCTCAGCTCTTCTTCTGATGTCACTTTGCAAACTCTTCCTCAACTCCAGCCGCCCCCTCGGCTGTCTCTGGAGGAAGAGAGGACATTCACTGCCATGGCCCCCCTCCTTCCGGAGGGTGTGGTTTTCTCCCGTGTGGGCCGTGCGGGTTGTGTTGTACCCCAACTCGAGGGCAGGTTCCACCCTCCCGGGGTGATGATACACGCAGAGAGCAGATTGCACATTTGTCTCCCGGAGGCTGTGGGCGAGGGAGGCAAACATGGTGTGTGAGCATGGGGAGGAGGTGTCTGCAGAACCGTGATGGGGGAGTGAGCCCAGGGAGCAGAGGGCTGTCTGACTGTCGCTGTTGCCTGTGTGCAGAGGCAGCGGGAGGCTGATTATAGGCCTGGGTCCGAGGCCGTGGATGTGGGTGCAAGGAGCTGGGTACGCACTTGACTGTCAAGGTGGGGGTGATGGTTACCCTGGTGACCGGGCTAGGAAGTGGGTTGGCCTTGTAGGCAAAAATGCTGGAAAGAAAATATAATAAGTACTGGATAAAGCTTCTCTCTCCCTCTTTGTCTTCATTGGAGCACCAGTGTGATGTCATCATGAATGAAGGACCACTTTCAGCGGCCGGGCTCAGCGTGTCCTGCTCTGGTTCTCGGTGAACACTCCTCGCCACACCTCTAAGCCCCTAAGCTGGCACAGACCTGGCTCCTGGTCCTAACTAAGCCTGGGACCGGGGCAGGTCACTTCTCCTCTCTAGGCCTCACTCAGACCAGCAACCTCCAAGATGCCTTTGTACTCTGATTCCACGGCCCCTGCCTAAGACATTCTGATTCAGCAGACCTGGAGCTGTACTTAGGAATCTGCATTCTGGTCATCCCCCCTATACACCCCAGGTACACGGTCACGGCGGTTCAGAACCACCCCCTCGGGGCCTTGAGAACACAGGCTCGGGAATCAGACACGCCCAGATTCTCAGCTCCGCTACCTCCCTAGGCAGTTTACCTGCAGCCCGCCTGAGCCTCAGTTTCCTCAGCTCTACAACAGGGGAAAGCAGACTGCCAGCCACACAACGTTACCGTGAGAACCAGCTGAGATGCAGCAGCAATGCGCAGCAGTGCCTGGCATGTGATGAGGGTCCAATGGCTGTTATGCTTTTTAACTTATTATTCTATTTGAATCTGTAGTATCTCTACTGTCCTCTCCCCTTCCCAGAAGCTCCCTTCTTTCTGCTCCTTCTGTTGCCAAATCCCATACCCTGGAAAATTATCTCTGCACTGAGCAAGGAGTCATCAGGCAGAGGAGGAGAGGACAGGGCAGCAGCGCGCACAGCTGGGGCCCTCACACCCAGTTCCAACTTTGTTTAATCTGTTGCCATGACGACTCATAGCTTACCAACTTCTGTGGAGTAAAATGACTTCCTCCAGCATCCAGGCATTCTGGACGGGAGTGGTCATTTTCCCAAGGCACCAAGAGATGGGAGGGCTCCATGCCCCAACCCAACAACCACGATTTTGTTTCAGGATAAACTGAGGTCTTCTCTAACATGACAACTCAGTTGAATTTCACTTCAAAGCCCCAGCACCTAACCCAGTGCCTGGCATACAATAGGTACTCAAGAAGTGCTGGTTGACAACGAGGTACCACTTCACACCAGTCAGAATGGCCATCATAAATAAAACAACAGACAACAAGTGTTGGAGAGGGTGTGGAGAAAAAGGGACCCTAGTGCATTGTTGGTGGGATTGCAGACTGGTACGACCACTGTGGAAAACA
>JAPYXV010005790.1:0-10273 GCA_028533065.1 Trachops cirrhosus | reverse complement strand
AAATGTTAAAGAGACTTATCTAAGAAAAAGAAGATAAAAATCATGTGCAGTAAAATGACAGCAAACTCACAATTATTAACAACCACACCTGAAACAAAAACAAGGAGAAACTAAGCAAACAACTAGAACAGGAACAGAACCACAGAAATGGAGAACACATGGAGGGTTAGCAACAGGGGAATGGGAGGAGGAGAGAGGGGGGAAAGATACGAAGAATAAGTAGCATGTATGGCAGGTAGAAAATAGACAGGGGGAGGGCAAGAATAGTAGGAGAAATGTAGAAGCTAAAGAACTTATGACACATGGACATGAACTAAAGGGGGGGAATGTGGGTGGGAGAGGGTGTTCAGGGTGGAGGGGAATGAAGGGGAGATAATAGGACAACTGTAATAGCATAATCAATAAAGTGTATTAAAAAATTGAAACAGCTATTCGTTAATTGTTTATTACCTTTAAACATCAACCACCACCTCTGTCATCATTTCTAGCTAAATTTGTATTAGCTCCTTACTATGTGCCAGGTACTATGCTAAGTGTTAGCAGTATTATCTCACTTAATTATCACATAAACCTTATAGGATATGTTTTACAATTACTCACCAAGGCACAGCATACTTGAATAACTTAAATCAGTCAAATTTTAGGTGTCTGACTCTAGAGTTTAACTACTCATTTTTATATCATTGTGCTTTCTGAAAATTAAAATAATAGCAGAAGTCTACTTTTCCCAAAGAAGTCTCACATTTATCTACACTATATATTCTGTTGTGAAAATATAAAGTTTGAAGAGGCCAAAGGTATTTTCAAATACCTTGGAGTGATTAATTAATTTAAATAATTATTTCTTATACACCAGCTTTATCCCAGGCCCTGTGCCTAGAGGAGAACAAAGAATGGTTTTTGCTCATGTGGCACTCAGTCATAGGAATGAGTTGGTTTGAGGTAAACTTCTCTGGGACGATGAATGGGGAGTGGCAGGAAGGGAGAACTAACATCTGAAAATGCCTACCATGTGTAAAGGCTGTCACAAACATCAATCTGTTTAAACCTTCATCACTAGCCTATGAAATAAGTGTTATGATCTTCATTTAACAGATGTGAATACTGATGCTCAGAGAAGTAAATTTCCATTGTCATATGACTATTAAGAAATAGACAGTATTAAAATATTGATTGGATGAAGTCCAAAAATCTCTATTTATTACAAGTTCCAATATCCTAAGTGCTAAAAACATTTTTGATATGCAGCATTCACTTGCCATTCCTTCCCTCCCTCCCCCTCCTCTTCCTTCCTCCCGCCTTCTCTTCCTCCCTCCCTCTCTCCCTTCCCTCCTCCCTCCTTTCCTTCCTTCCTTCCTTCCTTCCATTTTACCTTTCTCCCAACAAAGAGCTCTGGCAATGAACAACAGAAGAGACTGTGTCTTCCTAGAGAAGTGGAAGAACACTTTTTGATGGAGTGACAAGCTGAGCTCAGCTTTGAAGAAAAAGTAGCTCTTCATTAAGTACAGGTGCTGGACATGGCATCGCAGGCAACTCACACACTGTAGTTAAAGGCAGAGATGCCGAACCATTGCAGAAAATAGTAAGGTGTCTAAAAACAGTTGGTAATGATTTAGGTCACAATGCAAAGGTCTTGAAGGTCACGGTAAAGACCATAATGAAGAACTGTTTGTTAGCAGCGAGCCTTGAGAAATAAAGGCCTGCTGACAAGTGAAACTTTAGCGATTCCCCATAAGTGTACAGGCAGAACAAAACCAAATTATGAAAGTCACTTGAGATTAAAAGCAAATGAGCTCCCAAACCAGAAACCAATTATCAATTATTTCAACTTTAGAGGAGAGATTATGAATGTTAATCATGGAATTCCATAAATGTCCAATAAAATTTTGTTAATTTAAAAATTATAGTATCAGCAGTCACACAGAATAATGTTTTCATGACTTGTCAGTAAGGAATCAACTCTTAAGGAAGCAACCAAGATTTTACGCTACCATGAATAGCCACTTCCAGCCTATTGCTTATTAGAATGGTTTGTAAAATGTGATGGCCTTTATGAAATCTGGTTTATGTGACTGTTTCTGCAAGACTGAAATTTCTTGTCACCAGTTGTTTTTTCTAACTTCATCATAACTGCACTACTTTGGAAGCTGTGGGGAAATCTCTACAATTGACACAATTTTCATCATTAACATATTTTTGGCTTTTTATGTGGATTCCTAAAGAGCCAGGTTAAGTATTTTATTGGTTATATAGGACAGTCTACATAAATATGTCTCTGGTGAAATGTTGAGTGGGATAGAGTGCCTCACTCCTTTTTTATTCATTGCAGCCTTGGCTGTGTGAGTGCAGGCTTTTTCCCCAGGTTCATGTATAACTAACTAAAGGTGGACATCAGCAGATCAATAAATACCCCAAATTGAAGGCAAAGTATTGTAAATTCTTCCAGGCAAATAATCCATAGTTTTTATCAGATATTGAATGGGGTCTTGACCCCCCAAAATTTAAGAATAATTAACATGGAGAAAGAGTGCCTGTAATTTGCCTTTCTCCCCTTTGGATGCTATTCTTTTTCTTTTTTTCTTTTTTATATTATTTAAAAGTTTTATTGAATTTATCAGGGTAACATTGCTAATAAAATTATATAGGTTTCAGGTGTGCAATTCTATAATACATCAGCTGTATATTGTATTGTGTGTTCATCCCCAAGTCAAGTCTCCTTCCATCCTCATTTATTCCCCCTTCACCCTCTTCTACCTGCTTCCACCTCCTTTCCCTCTGGTGATTTTCAAACTGTGTTGTCTGTGTCTATGAGGTTTTTTCTTTGCTTAATCCCTTTACCTCAGAGGGGAGGGGGTTTGGGGAGCTTGGTGGAAAAAACGGAAGGGATTATTTTTAGTTTTTTTAATGGATTCTTTAATTTCTAAAGATTATTTATTTATTTTTATCAAATTTATTGGGAGGGATTTATTAAACTATCCGCAGAGTAGATGGAAGCTATTCTCACCTCTTCCTGACTCCAAACTGGATTTACACCTAAATTATAGAGTAATCAACTGGAGATGATGAACTGAAGGACAGCTGAACAGGAATATTATATCCAAGAACTTATAGAAGAAGCTACATAGAGACTGGGAAAAGGGTAGAGACACAGAGAGAGGGCCCTATACTCACACGTTGTGGCTGAGGAAATAGAGGGATATTTCAGCTGTAAAAGTCCTCTCTGAGAAGCATGTGGTTGCAACCCCCTGCTAGGACCATTCCCCTCCCAGAGCACCAGAGCTGTGAAGTGGAGCCTGCATAGCATCTGGCAGTGAAAATCAGTGCGGACTCTGTCCACTGGGAAGAGGAGGGCATCTGCTAGAATTCTAGGTGCTCTCCTAAAGGGTCAACCACACAAAAACTTGCCCTTGGGTACTCACCTACAGCTCTGGCAGAGGGAAGGTAACTCAGAGCATATGGAAACTATAAGGAGAAGATCTTGGTGGCATTGTCCCATAGAGAGATCTGGAAGGTCAGCTACTGAGGTCCCAGTCCTGAGTAATTAACCCACATTGATCTCAGGCACCATCTTCCCAGGGTCAGGTACTCCTATTCTTATAGCACATGCATGGGGAGTGCATTAACCCAGTCCTCCAAATACTAGTGACACCACCTTTTGAAACTTGAGTCTGGCAGAAAGGACTGTTGGCTGCACCAAATAGGGACCTATGTGCACTCTTTCTCTGGAGGAACTATAGGCAGACACTTAGGCAGACATTGAACTTTGAGGCTTTGTAACTAGAACCAGTCTTCCCCCAGCTGCAGGCTTGGCCAGCATTACCTTCAAGGGGAGACTGTTCTATATTCCTAAATCCCAGTGGTGCACCCTGCTGAGCTCAGTTCCTTGGGAGAAGGAATACTCACACTCTCGACCAAAGTGTCATTTCACAAACTACTTGCCAATTGCAATGGGGAGAAAAGTACCTTTACAATATTAAGATATCTGGTTTTCACCACCCTAACCATTGACCAAATGTAGAACAAACTTAATATTAGATATGCATACCAAAATTAATTTTAGACTGTAATGAAGAATAAAAATCATTTATTGGAGCAAAAAGGGCTACAGCTCAGGCGACACAGATTCAGGTAGCACGCTAAATTGTGTTCCATCAAGGCAAAGTGGAGGACACTGTTTTTAGTGTAAGTTCCTGCCCAAGTTCTCAGTTATATTTATTTTATGTGAAATTTGTATCCAAATTGTGCAGTTCTGATTGGATGGGGCAAGTATCAGTTCATCAGGAGGAAGCTAAGACTATGGTTTACCTGCAGTATCTGACTCAGACTGCATAAACAAGCAGGCCTGGTGTAGGAAGCTTAAGAGTTCAGTCTGAGGTTCTTCTGCTAAACAGAGTATGTGAAAAGCCCTTGTTGGTAAATGACCAATAAGTTGTTATTCTTTATAAAATTTGGGACCTCAGCTGACCATGTGGAGTCCATCTCAATAGACAAATTACTTCTTAGGGCTAACATTAAAATGACTCGTTGCTCCCGGGGCCCACATATACATCCTGTTGTGAGGCGATTTGAAATATACATCATTATCCATGACATGGCTTTTCAAACATGTTTGACCAGAACCTAATTAATGCTTTAATGGCTTAATTCTACAAATTATAAATAAAAGAATAAAAGAAAAGTAAATGATCACATAAGGAAGTAATTCAGAGAATTCCAGAATGTCACACATTCTACAAGGGAACGAATCTGATTTTGTCATGCATGGCCATACAAAATGGGCAGTAAGACTGTTGTTATAAGTGAAAAAAAGACTAACATGCCAAAATATCTAAAAATATGCGAAGCTTCATTGATCCTGGATTTTTCTTGAAGCCAGAAAATACATTTAGGGACAACTGGGAAAAATTTGAATATGGACAACTATTTATGTGACAGTATACATTTTTTGTTAATTTCTTGGGTATGATAATGACATTATGGCTATAAATAAAAATTTTCTCATTCTTAGCAGGTACATAATGGGTCATCCTGATGTCTTTCCCTGACTTTCACATAGTTCATTTTTAAAAAAGAAATATACACATATTTATAGCTACATTAAGCAAATGTGGCAAAAGTTAACAATAATTAAATTTAGATTTTGAGTATATGAATGTCCATTGTTCATCTGAACATTTCAACACTGTAAAGTATATAACACAAATCTGGACACAAAAGAATAATGGTATATGTGTTTTGCATGTATTTGTGAATACATATGTAATTTAATCTCTAGAAAGTTAATAAAAATCCTTTGTCTAAGGATTCTTTGTATGTTCATATGATGCTACTTTGTGGAGAATTGGTGGACCCCCAAATCAACTAGTGAAACAATGTCAGCTCATTTTGGATGGAAGGTTCCTCCCTTCCTCTAAAATCTGTAATGTATGCACAAAATTTATGTGGTGTCAGCAGAGTGATGGATGTTTCTAACACTATGAGGAATTATAGACATATGTTGCAATGTTAACTGTATAGACTGCCATGAAATAAGAAAGAAGAGGGCACAGCAGAGAAACCTGGGATGAAAGTAGAGATCAGAAATCTAAGAGCAGAGAAAAATTGTCAAAGTGGATCTAAGGGGGATTAAGAGAATGGTGAGCATAAGGAGGCAGGATGTATGGAAGCCATGTGTCATAAGAATGTGCCATATGGTGTTGAAAGGTGGCAAAGAAAGGGCAAATGCCCTGAAGAGATGATGAAGGTAAAATCACTTTGACGAGGACCAGACGGAGGTCAGCACAGCATAAGTGGGTGGCATTCCTATCACAATATAATGAGAAGCCTGGAAAAAATTCAAATCTAGCAGAATAGTAAAAAATAAAGGAATCAACTACAACTGGTAAGTAGGGGATTTTAAGATAAGGAAAAGTCAAGCGATTTGAAGCCAAGTCAGCTTAGAAGATTGAAAACAGGATGAGCTTTGGAATCAGGTGAATCCAATTTTAAATTCTGGCTTTGCTATTTACTGCCCATGTGACCTTGGGCAATCACTTAGGGGCTCAATTTTATGTCTTAAAAATCATAAGTTAAAATTTTGAATAAAATTAACAGGTGAACAATAAACTTTTACTTTTATCCACATAATTAATTAGATATGATTTAATGTATGTGTTAATTTGTTAACATGATGATTGCATAAACTTAATAGTGAATTAGAAAAGAATTGCAATCTGTTGGGAGTTTTGGTATTATTATTTGCTCTCTCTGACCCGGGGAGATCATTCAGTTCAGTGGAGCAGAGGACAATCATAAAACAAACAACCCACACTGGGTGAAGCCCTTTGAATTGAACTCATTCATGGATCATATTGGTTAAACAAATATTTATTGAGGACATGCTATATACATTACACATAATAGGCTTACACTGAATAGAGAGGATGTCTGTCCTCCAGGAATTTAGAACATGTAAGTCTCTGCTTTATCCATTCATATAGCCCAACATTTATCAAGCAGTTTCTATATGGTTTTATTGGGCACCTAGTAGGCACAACATTCTTAAAACTAGTCAAACATACATTTTTTCTCATGTTTTGCTTTTGAAGGAATCTAGGCCAAGAAAGTACTAGGAATAATTAGGTTAACACCATTTAAAAACCTTGCAATCTGGTAAGTGGGAAGGTCATAGAAAAATGACAAATGCAGGGTAAAAGGTAAACTTCCAGAAGAGTCACAAACAGAATTCAAAGAAAGGAGAGATTGCTAAAACATCTTACTTGCTGCAGGAGAAGAAGCAACAGTCAAATCTTAATGGAACGAAGTGGCTTTTGAGATCTTAATGATTGGATAGAAATGAAAGGGATTAAGATGATATATTAGTTTCTCCCTGCTGCTGAAGCTAATTACCACAAACCAGGCAGCTTAAAACAACAGATATTTATTCTCCCATAGTTCAGGAGAGCAGAAGTATGAAATTAAAGTGCAAACAGGTTTCTTTCCTCCTGGAGGCTTTGAGAGAGAATCTGTTCAGACCTCCCAGCTTCTGGTGATTGTTGGCAATGATTGGTTTTCCCTGGCTTTTGAGCACATCATTCCAATCTCCGCCTTCACCTGCACACAGCATTTTCCTGATGTATCTCTGTGTGCCCTCTTCTCTTTTTATAAGGACACCATGCTTTGGACTTAAGACCCATATTAAATCCAAGATAGTATATACTCAAGATCCCCAATGAATTATATCTACAAAGACCGTATTTCCAGATAAGGTCACATCCTAAACTTTTGGGTGAACATGAGTTTTATGAGAACATTCTCCAACCTAGTACAGATGGGGATGGAGGTTTTCTAGGTGAAAAGAAAAAAATACAGTGGAACCTTTGTTCTTGAACTTAATTCATTACAAAAGGCTGTTTAAGAACCAAAGTTTTGTTCAAAAACCAGATATTTTCTCCATGAACACCTTGGTCAAGAACCAAATTGTTCTAGGTGGCAGACGTTCAAGAAGCAAGTTTTGACTGTATGATCAAATGTACCTTAGGTCTATGTTCACAAGGAAAAGAGCCATCTGGTCTAGCTGGGAAGTGCATAAATTGTGGGAAAAGAGTATATAATGTGGAGGACAGGAACTCTTTTTAATACTTTAATATGCAAAGCCAGTGTCTCATTTCAGGTGAACTCTCACCTAAACATCCTTTTCTGTCCCCAGAAGAGTTAGTTGCTTCTTCCTTTGTGTTCCCATCATACTATGCCCTGAGCTCTGTAACACCATTTACCACATTGTACAGTTGTTTTATGTATGCATATCTAACTTTACTAGATTGAGAGTGTAAGTAACTATGTTATTTGGCTTTGTATTCCCAAGGCCTAGCACAGTGATGGACAGATAACAATCACTCAGTGAATACTTGAGGAAGGGTGAAAGAAGCAAGGGAGGAAAGGAGAGGTGGGATGGATGGATTGCAGTGGATTGCTGAGGACTCTGAATGTCAGCTTGAGAGTTATTGTTTATTCTGTAGATAATAAGAAGTTTCTGTAGGTTTCTAAATGGAATAACAAGCTCTAAAATAAAATAACTGATGATGGTATTTAATATGGATTGAAAGGAAAAGAAAAATTCCAAGAAAAAGATCAAGTTCAGAGGTAATTGGGATAGGACAAGGGTAGAAACTGAGCACCTACAAGAGCTCTTGTGCATCAGGGATGGAAAAATTTGGAAGAAAAATGGACAAGCTTATTGGTTAGACTGTTGTTTCATTAATATATAAAATTATGTAGGAGAAATATATAACTTTTGTATATAAATGATCAATATACTGAGGGATATTTTAAAAGTTTAGGTAGAACATTCTGGATTCAGAATCCAGAATTTACCATTCAACTAGGTACTCAGGTGTAACTTCAAAATGATTGAAGTTTGGCCCTGGTGGTCATTTAAAAAGGGGAAGAACTTTCAGCATGGGGTAAGATTGCCTATCGAGAGAACAAAAACTGAGAAGAGAAGTGGCTTAAGAAAAAGCTTTAAATGTAATTAACATTTATGGAAATTGAGAAGAAAAAGAATGTACAAAAGAATCAGAGGGGCAGTGAGAGAGTTCTGGGCATTTCCACTACTGCTCAGAAAAATGTTACATGCATTCGTCTAAGTACAAAATGCTCATTTTGGATTTCAAAATTTTAACTATATGCTTATCTCAAATTATGAATAACAAATTACTCATAGACTAGTACCCTATATAATTTTTTCTTGTGATTAATATCTTCTTGGAAATAAGTACTACTATGTTTATTTTAGCACTTTTTAATTTTGCTTTTGGAAAGAGAAGATTTCACTTGTATAAGTGTTTTGAGGTAAGCATTTAGGGCTAGGTCAGAGCTTAAAAAACAAACTCGTGGCACATTAAAAGCTTTATATTTAGAATTTCTTCTACTTCAGGATTTTTCTCCTTTATAAACTTCACCATATGTAGTAAAGGATCTCTTCTAACCTCAGCAGGTAAAGGAGACTGACTAACACCTTCATTCCAAGGAGCCAATAAATGATTTGTCAAAGGCACAGCATATGTACAAGCATGTTTCCATAGTATGCTCACAGCAGACATCATAAATCAATAATGACCAATATTTTTGCTGAACCCCCCCTTAGAATTCTTCACAATGTAGCATTACAGGCTATCAAGGGTTGTATAGGGTGATAATAGGCATCCATGATCTTATTAAACCATCAAGAATTACATACAAAATAAAGAGAAAGCCTGGCAGAGACTCATTCAAACAACAGAAGAGTATGTTAGTATCAAAACAGTATGGAATTATGGAAGCGTTTGATTGGCTGCCATCCATTGGATTAGACAATGTAGGTGAATAATTATCTTATGAGGTAAGCTTTAAGGTGGATGCAAATGGGAAAATTGTAAAATACCAGTTTAGTTAACTGTTATGTTTAAACATGCATATGACAAACTGGGGTAAAAGAGTCAAGGGATACTGAGGTCAGAAACAGAAAAACAAAAGAAAAGATAGCAAAATTAGGAGAAAAGGGTATGTACATGGAAGTGAGGCAAGTAGAGAAAAAGCAAAAAGCAGAATCTTTTGCTTTAAATATAAGTGAACATCATATCTTTCTGAGTTTCATAAAATGTTTATTGCCAGAGTCCAGCTCCTGCAGGTCCAGGGAACCCCTATGGAAGGAACAGCATCGGCAAGGAATGACAGGGGGCTTGGTGCTTTTAAGCTCACCAGCCGGGTATCTCTGCCTTGCTGGGGTGAGTGCTTTATTTTATACTCTGGGGTAAGCATATGTGGCAATGTGGGAGCAAAACAAATTTTTTTGTTTTCCAGAGTACATTTACTTTATCATTGTTGTGTAGAAAGCATTACATAACATTTGGATATAATTAGCAATACATGTCATATAAAATACAATTGCTCAGTTAGATATTTTGCAGTTTGCAAGCCTTATTTATATTGACATCATCTCTCTACCTGAGCCTCTTCCTTCTACTTATTTTGACACCTTATTTTTTCAAGCTTAGGTGTAAGTTTTGTGGTTAACATGTAAAGCCACGAGTTGACTAGAATATGGGTACATTTGAGTCTGGGCATCTTGCCAAGTGACTGAGGATACAGGGTCTGTGGTCATAGTGATTAATATCTGTCTCTCACCTCTAAATCTGCTTTGCTAGCTATAAACGCCAAAAGCATTGAGATCCTGTTTGTTATAAAGGAACTGTCTCCTCCATACTTTTCTCTTTCCTGGGAATGGAGTCTAACCCCAATGTGCCCAGGCCCTAAG